>AP025044.1:4417310-4535029 GCA_036186865.1 Eustoma russellianum
ATATTTGGTAATGAATATCTTTTTTTGTTGATATATACTAGCATCATTGTCTATGGGGGAATGAGGGGAAATGAGAGGTATGGCCAGTCAACGCTGCGGCCACCGACGGTCACTATTCCAGCCGATCAATTTTTTCGGCCATTTTTTTGGTCGCCCACATTTGATACTCATTTCAATTCCGATGCATTCCAAACATCATCAATGTGTATCATACTCATTTCTACTTCAATGTTAAACAACTATCATTTTTAGGCTCAAACACATATACTCCAAACTCATATCCTGTCATAAACTCAAGTACGAATCAAACGCTACCTAAATATATATTATAAAATGATTGCGAGTATCAGTTTATAATGCTAAAGTATTTAACTACACCAACACCAATAGTTTATTATATTTGATGGTCCATGTCACACGAAGGCAATTATAAGTCATTCAGTCTATCTTGTAGTTATCAACTAGTCATCGTGTAAATGTTAAACAAAATAACACTTTCCAATCAAAATTAGCCATGTCTTAAAATGATTAGATATGAAAGAACTGAACAAAACATAAGATAAAGGTATTATTTAACTATCGAAAGGTTGATATATTATTGAATTTTATAAAGATAATTATATTAACTCCGCAAATGACTTGACGTAATCTTTGTACTTTAGCTTCTCAAAACAAACAAAGGTATCCAATGGTTCTTCCATTTCTTTCTTAGAGTAGCTTTCCTTTAAACGAGGTATCCAGTTACGTGCAGGTTTTGAAGGGCTGTGGCACTTGCAATTTTTTAAATAATACTATTTATCATATATATATATATACATATCCGTGTGTCTATATATATATGTATATATATATAATAATATATATATACATATACATATATATATATATATATATATATATATATATATATATAAGGCCATTCTCGGTGAACTAGGCTTCCGAGTTTGCGCAGGGTCATGGGAAGAACCGGATCGCTTTGCGATCTGATGTACGCAACCTTACCCTATATTTTTTATGCAAGAGACTGTTTCCGCAGCTCGAATCCTTGATCTCAAGGTCACAAAGCAACAACGTTGCTTCAAGGCCTGCACACACACACACACACACACACACACACACACACACACACACACACACACATATATATGCGAAAAACCTTTAGGTCTAGCGGTTGAGTAGCATTTATCTCATTCCTGGGTTTCGAGTTTGATTCCCCTCCCCAATTTTATTTACATATATATATATATATATGTGTGTGTGTGTATATATATATATGTATGTATATATATATATATATATGTATGTATGCGAAAAACCTGGGTTTCGAGCCGGATTGCTTTGCGATCTGATGTACGCAGGACTTACCCTACACTTTTTTGTGCAAGAAGCTGTTTCTGCGGCTCGAGCCCTTGATCTCAAGGTCACAAAACAACAACGTTGCTTCAAGGCCCGTATATATATGTATATATATATATATATATATATATATATATATATGATAAATAGTGTTACATATATTTATTTATTTATTTATTATACATTAAGGAAACTGGAAGTCGAATAAATAAAAGCTGGTAACATACTAGTTAGTTGTTACACCTAAAGCTTTCTTGCAAATTGATGATTGAGAGCATTTAGCGTACATATCCTTTTCGCTAATTAAACATAACCTAACCTTTAACAGATGAGAACACCTAGCCCCTCTAGCCTATTGCATGTGTACTTTTTTTTAAATTAATTCTACCAAAATGTTGGCCTACTTTATTTTGGTCATACCAAAAGGTCCAAATTATCTTAGGTGTAAGACCAGGACACATGTAAAAGAAATGCATGATATAAATTTTCATTTATGTCATTGTTTAGAAGAACTTGAAATATACTTTGACGTGGAAAATAGTTTCTTTAAGAAAATCTGTTCTTACTAAGAGTTTTTTTTTTTTTTTTTTTTTTTTTTACGCATCAACGGTAATTTCATGAAAAAAATTACAAAGCCAAATATCTTCTTTTAGCAACTAAACAACAACAACATTACCTCAGTGCCTTAAAGGTTCCTGTATACGGCGGGATATGGAAGGGTCGGATGTACGCAACCATACACATGTGTTAGAAACACACAAAGATTGTTTCCGGATGATCCATAATGAAAATTGCGTCAAGTTGTATCGATCAAATGCTGCTTAACCGTAACCAATTTCAATAAGTCATAAGAGTGTGTACAAGTACATTTTTTTAGCAACTAAGCAATTTCTTCAAAAGGGTTGTGAGAATATGCCTTGAATCATTGCAAAAGAAGCCGACTAATTTCGGATGTACAAGTACATTATCTGTAGATTTTTAGACAACTGTAACTATAAGTCATGCCCATCTTCATTTAAAAGTATCTTTTTGGTTGAATGGTTTCACTTAGACTAACATAATGTCAGCTATAGGAGGCTTCAGATATAGCACAGCTGATATTCATGTGATAAATTACATATTGGGTTGCTGATTCGAATCGTGGCAGCCGCAGTATGGGTGTTTAGACTCTAATGTCAGCTCTTTATACCGGAGCGAGTTTGAACTCTGACTCCTTATAGATACCAACTTATCGCTTTCTCACCTAAGAAGTCAATGAATGGTCTGATTTACATACTTTACTAAACTTCTTGAAAACTAGACGATGGGACTTTGAAATCGGGATATGACGTTCATGCATCGAAGCTATAGGAATAAAAAAAACTTGAATTTTAATAATGCATGGGCTCTGTAAGCCCCAACAGGACGTATTCAAAAGCTCATCTTTGTTATATATATATATATATATATATATATATATATATATATATATATATATATATATAGACACACACACACACACAAGGATGTGCTCAAATGCTCATCTTTTCTTTTTCTATTTCCTACAAGGATATATGTTACATGTCACTATAGTGAAAATAATTGTATACATTACATGGATACGTAAAAATAAACCACCATGGACTAAACCACATATACAATACATAAAAGAAACCACCGTTAGAAGATGAAAAGAAACTGGAAAGAAACCACTATGAAAATGAAAGAAACCTTGCACTTGCAAGGATTTGAGCTAATGGCCGCTTGTCTTGGGCCTCAACACTAGACACTTGAGCTTTGTCTCATTGGCTGCTTAAATTGATAGGTCCAGATAGTGAAAAAAGGAATGCATTATATCATTTCCTTCTTTGAATTTCTCTGGACGTCAATTTTGTTGGACGGTGCATACCAATCTTGACAAAAGAAAATGAGCCGAATAGTAAAACATATGTTTTTGTTTCATTATATTTGCCTGTAAATATGCATGATTTGGTAGAAGGAAGACACATCAAAGCAATAACAAATTCAAGAGCTTCTTGAGAGAGAAGTAAGTTAAAGAAAATAGAGTGAGAAAAAAGAGTTGTGAGGTTCTAGCAATATGGTATAAGAAAATATTGAATGTTTTAGTTCTCTTGTATTTTTCAAACTTGAGTTGTCTCTCGTATTCTCATTGTTTCGAATGGTGAAATTTATTCTCACTGTCTGTGATTTTTTCCTCCACGGAG
This sequence comes from Eustoma russellianum, assembly GCA_036186865.1. Taxonomy (NCBI): domain Eukaryota; kingdom Viridiplantae; phylum Streptophyta; class Magnoliopsida; order Gentianales; family Gentianaceae; genus Eustoma; species Eustoma russellianum. The sequence continues at coordinate 4,420,871 of AP025044.1, forward strand.
AGAAGGTTTTTAATATAAATCTCAGTGTTCCTATTTTATCGACGGTAAAGTTGTGATAAATACACAATACATGTCATTTCTATCTAAAGAAGTCAGGTTTTAAGTGGTCTCTCCAGCTAAACTTAGGATTTTACGTGGAAAGGTAATATTATCTAGGAGGTTACTATGATATTTCCTGTGTATTATCGAATCTGTTCACTTCACTTTTACTGCTATTTATCTCATTTTTTATGTTTTCTCACCCTGCCCAGACCCTAGCAAGAGCTTTTGTTGTCATTGTGGATATATTGGATATGCGTTGTTATTGTTGTTGTTTATGTTTTCTCATATGAATCTTTTGTCTCCAGCTATTGGGGATTATGCAAGATTACACACGAAAGATCGAGGAGGCACCTTTAGACCAGTGAATATCGATCGCATCATTGTCATATCCGACGGTTCTAATAAGTATAAATTACTATTTACAGTGTTATACTTTTACCCATTGATATTTATTTATTTCGTATTAAATAAAACAGTTCAAAAACGGACTGATACAAAACGAAAAATTAACCCCATTTCATTTCAATCAAATTAACTAAAATATTAATATAATCGTGTCACTATTTTTTTCAACTTCTGCCACAAGACTACATGAATGGACAAAATATAAGTGTCAGGTGTAAGCCTAATGAGCTTAGCTAATTCAATTTATTTTGAATGAGAGAAAGATTTGGCTTTCCTTCATCAAAATTGACAGCAAGAATTTGTTTGCATCAGCCAAAAGTTAAACTCTGGAATCTTTGGTATATTTGGCTTAGAGGAAAAGACAAATTACACCCTTGTCAAAACAAGTAGCCAAATAAATCTAGAGTCTGACTAAACCACATGACGTGCCAACTTCTTTGTTTTCTTGCTATAGCGGACAAAGGTTTTTCTGTAGTTTCTTGGACACATCCAAATAGTTTATTTCCCTATTAAACCATGTTTTTAAAAAGATGTTTTCGATGCATTAGACTTCCGTCTTTGTGTAGAGTTTGGAAAGAGGTCTAATCACTTTGCGATCTGATATACGAATCTTACCTTACACTTTGTGTAAGATGATGTTTATGCAATTCAAACACGTGATTTCAAAGTCATAAAATGGTAACCTTATCAGACTGTAATAAGAGGTATGCTTCTCCCAATGGCAGCTGGAAGCACAGGTCAAAATTAAAATAATGAGAGAATCAATGATCAAGCAACATATTTCAAATTCAAATTCAAATTCAAATGCAAATTACTAGTTGAATAAATTTGTAAAGAACGGTTTCGTTCAATTAATATTTACATAATTTTTCTTATTACCTCTTTTATCTAACTAAAGGTAGAATTATGGGGTTATGCGAACCGAACAGTTTGCAAACTTTTTGAGTTCGATTCGTATTTGATTTGAGTTCGTTAATTTTATTTAAACAAGCTGAATTCGAACACATGTTTGGGTTTGTTTACAAAAACGAACCAAACTATTCGCGAACCGTTTGGCTCGTTTAAACAGTTATAGTATTATCGAGCTGAACTCAAACCAATTTTAAAGCTCGTTACACTAAACAAACCGAGACAAACAGTTCATTTAGCTAAACGAATCCAAATTCAAAGCATAGTATTCGATTTGGCTCGGTTCGTTAACACCTCTATGTAGTATCTTTTTTATTTTTCATTAGTTGCAACCTAGATTCTAACTAAAATTAAACGAGATAAGATTCGGTGTGTCAATTATCAGAATTATAATTATTTTTTATTGTCTATTAGTTCTTTTCTATTTCTTGGAAAAATTTTGTGTTTCTTTTCCTTTGCTTGCCGGTGGATTATTCCAAACATAAAGCATTCTCAATTCATCACAGTATCATATTTAGATAAAATCAACGAAAAAGAACAACGTTAAATCCTAACAGTGCTTTTCTTTTTTGTCTATTCATTTATTATTCCGATTCAAATCTACCGATTATTCTACTTTTTGTCATTTATTCTTGGAAAAAATAATCTAGTTTATCTTTGTCCCATCTTTTAGAAGATACATGTATTATTTTTTTTGATTTGATATACATGTTATAATTCACTAGATGAATTAAATGATAAAAGAGAAGATGTACTATGAAATCTTTATTTTTATCTTTGCCCGTTGCTAGATTAAGTATCCTTATCCCATACAGCCATACTTAATCGAATTAGGTTAATCTACTCATATGTATCAAAACATAGATAAAGGCCTTAAAGAAAATAAAAAACTGTTAAGCGAAAACTATGAGTTTTATGACACAACTAATATCTTAACTATGGTATTTGAAATTTAAACTTGATTTGGACAACTATTATCTTAACTATGGTATTTGAAATTTAAACTTGATTTGGACATTAATAACTCTGTTTAAGGATTGGTACGTCTTTTTGACACCTTGGTCTATTGTCGTAAGAAATGCAATTTTTATTTCACATATTTTATGTATTTTTTCTAGAGTTGCACCTACCTTTCTGAGGACATGGTCTAGGAGTGCATAGAAGCAGAAGATTAAGGTTAAGATGGTGTAGGCATGATATATGGACACCTTAGAGCATACTTACAAGAATAAATACTCTCTAAACTTTAGCTTGACTTGCATTTTTTGTTTTGGTCTTTATCTTTCAATTATTCGTGCATATCTACTGGTATGACTATTTTCATATCGAAAGTTTTTTTATTTATATTTAATAAAATCCCTTCACTAGTACGTATCCATATTATTGTGCTATATATACAGGTACATATAGAGCCACGGGTCTCACTGGAAGCAAACTCTCTATCCCTATGGATGGAGGTATTGTTTGTCTGTCTCTCACTCTCCTCAGACCCTAGGAATAACTTTTGCTCTCATTGAGATATACTGGGTGTGATTGTTGTTGTTGTTGTAGTATATTTTATGTATTTTATTTTTTGGAAAAAAAGGAACAGCAACAATAGTCATTGTCTTAGAGGCTCCCGCCTATGGTGCAGTATGAGAGGTCAGATGTACACAACCATACCATGTGTTAGAAACACACAGAGGTTGTTTACTGATGACTCATAATGAAAATTGCGTCAATCTGTGTCGATCAACTGATACTTCACAATATAAGAAGCGCATCCAATTTAGTGAATCGTTTCGCTTTATTGTATTATATTCCAAAGTCAAAGAAAACTGTGGCCTTGACTCCATTGGAAATGAACAACTTTGGAAAAAAAAAAGTGCAACTGAATTTGGTTTAATTGAAAATTTATGTCTAATTTTCTTACCTTTTTCTATAACCAATAACAGGATTACATATTACAAATTGGATCTTGCTTGGTCTGCACTTAGGCAGAAGTAATACAATCAGGGGAGTCAGAGATAATTTCTTCTTCTGGAATTTGCTTTGACATTCTAGCCAGCTTGTGAGCAACTTTGCTAGTAGATCTAGGTGTCCACACTAGCTTCCTTTTGTCAAAGAAATTAACCTTCAGTTCTTTCTCATTGCACATAGCACCCAACTAAGATAATGATTCTACACCATATTAAGAGAGAAAAACAAAAATATTGTAGTTTAAATACGAAAATTTATTTTTATCATAGTTTCGGAAATAATTACATGTACCATAAATTGTTTTGCTGAAACTGTGGTGTGCCACTTTGACTATGGATACAACATGAATTTGATAGAACCAAAGAGCACATTACAGTTTCGTCAAATCTGTGTTGTACACCACGATTCTGTCAAAACCATATTGTTACTGCGGTTGGCTATAAATACTATCTATTTTTCTCTTTGTTTTTTTGTTCATATTTGTAAAAACGGAACGCAATTCTGCTAGAATTAACACATAATATAAAACACATATAAAGATAGACATGCACTTTCTGTTTCTTGTGAGTTATTCGTTTAGTATTTTTAAGTTATTTATTTTTTGTAATTTATGAACGTATAGTAATATTTAGTTATTGTTGTTTATTTGTTTCAATTGTATGAACCTGTATTAGTATTTAATTATCGTTATTATTTATTTCGATTGCATGAACGTATACAAGCATTTAATATTTACTTGTTTCAATTGCATGAATCTGTATTAGTATTTAATTATCGTTATTTACTTCTTTCGATTGCATGAACGTATACAAGCATTTAATATTTACTTGTTTTGATTGCATTTACGTATATTAGTATTTAATTATTATTATTTAATTGTTTGGATTGTATGAACGTATCAACCTTTCTTGTAGTTGTTGATACACTTCATTCACGTTATCAAATTCATTTTTCAATTCATATTATTTTACAATCCTTTAAAGGTTCAATCAAAATTTAATGTCATCCGTCTCTTAAACATAACTCAGTTAATACTCGATTTGGGATGTGGCTTAAAAATTCTATGCGATCCAAATTATATTCAACCAAAATTCTGCCTGTGCAACAGAACTCCTTGTATAAATGCATAGCTCTCCAGTACTTTCTTCTCCCCTCCAAAACCAAACCCCTTCTCTCTTTCTCCGCTCTCATCTCTCTCTACTCTAACAAAAACAGAGCATTCAACAATGGAAATCGATCAAACCCCACCACTGATAGCCAAAAAACTATGCAAATTCGCCTCAATTCTCTTCCAATTACTTAAAAAAGGCCTCACAAACTGCAAATTACTCTCCGATCTCCACAGCTTCATCAAACGATGGAAACTCGCCGGAAAATCAATCACCCAGATCATCCACCATCTCCACCAAGACTACGCCTGCAATTCCACCGACGTCCGCTCCTCCATTGTCTCCCGCCGCGATTACGAATTCAGCTGCAGTAATTCTCCGGCTTACTCTTCTTATTTCAAGCGCAAAAACAATAGCTACCGGTACCGGCCGGAAGAAATTAAGTTTGTGCAGAAAGTGTTTGATGTACTTAACAATTACGACGTCGTTGAGTCGTCGCCGGTGGTTTTGTTGCCGGGATTTGGACATAGTCCGTTGGTGAGGCAGTTGAGGGTGACAGACTCGCCGTTTCCGGTGAAGGAAGCGGAGGAAAATCCTCAGGTGGATAAAGATGCTGAAGAATTTATTAAGAAGTTTTACAGTGATTTGAATAAGCAAGGAAGATTGGCTGCGCTTGAGCCTCCATCTCCACATAAAATGTGGGAGAGATAGATACAGATTTTCCAATATTTTTCATCTATGATCATTAGGGCTGTAACTGTCCGGACAACATCTTCTCATCTACCCCACACTCACCCTATTGTCCACCGTCCGACACGTGATAGTAATCGGGTGGTGAGGCTAGATGCGGATGACACACATCTAGCCTCACCACCTCTTTACTGCCACGTGTCGAACGGTGGACAATAGAGTGAAGATGGAGGTAGCGAAGAGATCTCATCTCGTAAATGTCTATGTTTTATTGTCATGTTTATTTGGTTTAACGTACAATATCCTCTCCTTTTTTTTGGGACTGGTAGACAAATTACGTGTAAGTTGCAAAAAGGTTATTTATTATAGCCCACATGCAAATTGATGAAATTTTATATTTATAAATGTTTAATTTGGATGGTGGTTGTTACCCATAGTTGTCACTATGATATGTGACATAAATATATGTACTAGCCCATCTTCTTTCATCAATCCAACCACCAACTAAGACATAAAGATTTTGCAACTGTGAAGTGTAAAATGAATTTCTCTTTCGTTTTAGTAATTCAATATAGTAGGTATAGTAGACCTTTTTTACCACGACATAGTGGATTTGCCTTTCACACATTCCTCTCATCTGCTTAGTTCATAAAGAAACTATTGTATCACGAGAGAATTTATGATATCTGGGTTATAATTAAAGAGTAACCACTGACACAATATAATGTTGTCACATAAAAGTTATATGACAACAAAGATGGTAGTAATTGGTCATTAGAAAAACAATCAAACACACACACACACATATATGTATGTATGTATGAATTCCCATGACATATCCTAATAGTTCAAGGTAAGGGGTTTCGAAAGGAACGTTAGCGGTTCGAACCTTGCCGAAGGCAAGAATGTTTGAACCCCCTCCAGGTTGGTTGTATAGTGTGGGAGCACTATTGGCCTGTTGAGTGATCTGATAGGCTGACAGGCAAGCCCATCAGTTGTTCCTTCGGCCCCAATGGGCTCCGTCAGTTGTTTCTTTGGTGCCAATGGGCTCCTTGTGCTGTCTCCGTGTTATGACAAACTTCTACTAGCGTGCATAGTGTGGGACACTATTGACCCGTGAAATGATCTGATAGGCTGACAAGCCACCCGTCCGTTGTTCCTTCGGCCTCAATGGGCTCCGTTGGTTGTTCATTCGGCCGCAATGAGCTCCGTCAGTTGTTCCTTTGGTGTCGATGGTTTCCTTGTGCTGTCCCTGTGTTATGACAAACTTCTACTAGTGGGCCTTGTAAACCTGATTTATATCCCTACACACTCTGTGAGATTAGAATAGCAGGGATTTTTAATGGTAGGGGTTCAACTTTGTATGTATGTGTGTATATATAAAGATATGTGGCGTTCTTTAATTTACTGGCTTCATTGGACCGTTGTCTTTGTTTGTTATATATGGCAGCCGGCTCAGCGCACGGACAGAATTTTCCACACAAATATGTTTGACTTTGTCTCGAGGCATTCTTTTTTCCCCCTATTTCCTTTTTGTTGTTGTTCATATGTACTTTCCAATGAAAATAATGTTTGATCCCCTTATTCTGTCTTTTTTTTTGGTTTGTTTTCTTACATTATTTACTGTGAAATGATTTTCTTTCCGAGTGCGTCTCCCGTTGCATGTAGAATAATTGCATTGCTGGATTTTTCTATTGGTTGTGTGCGTGTTTTTTGTATTTTATTTAAATCTTAGATGCCAGATTTTATAGAAAGAAAATAGAGTATTATTGACCCACATAGATATTGTGCATCCAAATGCCTCTAGTAATGCAAAAAAGAAAGACAAATAAATTTATAATACAAATATATCGTTGGATCTAATGTAATGCCAGATGGCTTTGCAACGTAGACTATTCCACGTACCAGTGGATAATGTAATTGAAGTTCTTGGTCAGAACGAAAACGTTAAAATTTGAAGGGACCAATTTGGTGGACTTGACCCGTAATATTATAAATTTCACGTACGATAAATTCCAACTCAGAAGTTATTGTCTTCATATTTTCAGAAACTTTATGTTGCTCCATTAACGATGAGTGATACAATAAGATGAGTCACATAACCTATTCATAAGTTTTATGTTACTTTAATAACAATTAGTGATACAATAAGATGATGTCGTATAACATAATATACAAAACAAAAGGTGAGTGACAAAAATAGGAGGCTCATTTATATTATATACATTTGGTTGGTCAATGAACAACTTGACATACTTATTCTAAGACCATTGTAAAATGTGCCTCCTATTTAATTCTTCTTCTATGTAATATTAATTGCCAATAATAGTGGTTTCAATAGTCATGAGCTTCCTATCAAAAATAATAATTGAATTTAACAAGGACAAGGTTCATACAAATTATGTTCCATGAAGCATAGTACGTGTATCACATTTGTGATACCTTGGGGAAGAGGTTCTTACAAGTTGAGTTCCCAGAAACATAGTCCATATATCACATTTGTGATACCTTGAAGACGAGGTACTTATAAATTATTTCAAAGATCATAGTATAGTGATTTGTGATATCTTGAAAGATAACACCTCTCTTTTTGGAAGATAACACTATCTCATTCCATTGACGAGGCCTTGATTTCTACTAACCTAAAGTTTTTTGAGTAACGATCTAGTTAAAAAGTTTTCGATCTTACGATGTGAGTAAAGTAAGAATATGATTCTAATACACCGTAACCTTGGTATAAGCTGTAGGGGAGAAGCAACAAATAGGATACAACACCTACAAGGATCAACTTCAAGACAACCAACCAAAGCTTAACCAATTCACCACAATTGATTCACCAAGCAAAGATCAATCTCATATCAACACCATAAGCAAATTATCCAAGATAAAGCTTCAAACAAAACAAGAGATTTATACGTGGAAAAACCCCTTCAATGTGAAGGATAAAAAACCACGGGACTTGTAAGGAGTTCACCCTTCTTCTTCTCTTATTATAAAAATTGAGGGTAAAAACACTCAAATCAGTCTACAAGGATGTTACAGCCCACCAACAACAACATACATAAGAGCCAACAATTGAGAGGGAACAAAAATGCAGAAATTTCACCAAAAATCGCAGCTGACACCAGCAGTGATTAAAAAAGATCCAGAGCTCGGATTGAAATTCTGAACGGTCAGAATGTAGCCCTGTGTGATCCGAAGAAGCTGTCCAAATTTCAGCAAAATCCAACGGTCGGATCTCCAGCGATCGTCAGAATAGCAGAGGCTACCCAGAAAAACTGAAATCTGCGCGAAAACTCTGTTCTCCCTTTCTCTCTCTGTTTTTCTGCCTCACTCTCAGATGTTCTACAGTGCAGTCGAATTTATCCTCTAAAAACAGCCTTCCAGGGCTTCTAAGATATGCACCATAATGCCCAAATCATTTGGGTCTCACAAAATAAGTGATTGGTCTATCACTTACAAAATGTCCAATAACAAATGGACTGGACTAATAACCCAACAATCTCCCCCTCCAGTCCAATTTGGGGAAGATCATATGCAAAGCTCATCAAAAGGACATACCTGCAACCTTGGAACAAAATTCAAGCTTGCTTCCTGGAACTACCTTTGTCAACATATCAGCATCATTCTTATTGGTGTGAATCTTCTTCAACTTCATTAGTTGCTCTTCAATGACATCACGCAACCAATGATACCTCACATCAATATGCTTCGTACGGGCATGGTACATGCTATTTTTGCTCAAATCCATAGTACTTTGACTATCACAAAACACAACATACTCACTTTGCTTCAAACCTAACTCTTGGAAGAAACGTTTCAACCAAAGCATTTCTTTGCATGCTTCCACAGCTGCTATATACTCTGCCTCGGTAGTAGACAATGCTACACACTTCTGTAGCTTGGATTGCCATGAAATGGCTCCCCCTGCAAATTTGAATAAGTAACCTGAGGTAGACCTTCTGTTATCAAGATCACCAGCCATGTCAGCATCTGTAAATCCCTCAAGAATAGGCTCACCACCTCCAAAACACAAACTCAATTTTGAGGTGCCATGCAAATATCTCAAGATCCACTTTACAGCTTCCCAGTGAATCTTGCCAAGATTAGCCAAGAATCTGCTAACCAATCCAACAGCATGTGCTATATCCGGTCTTGTACACACCATAGCATACATCAATGAACCAACAGCAGAGGAGTAAGGAATATGTGACATACTTTCCTTCTCTTTCTCGGTAGTAGGACAACACCGCTTGCTCAACTTGAAATGACCTGCAAGTGGTGTATTAATTGGCTTGGCATTCTTTATATTGAACCTTTCAAGCACCCGTTCAATATACTTCTCTTGTGACAACCAAAGCTTACCAGCTTTTCTATCACGAACAATTTCAATGCCAAGAATTTGCTTTGCAGGACCCAAATCTTTCATATCAAAGGACTTTGACAAGTCCTCTTTCAACTTGCGAATCATCTCAATATCTTGTCCCACTATCAGCATATCATCAACATACAAGCAAAGGATAATGAAGTTACCTTCAGAGAACTTTCTAAAATAAACACAAGGATCTGCAGAAATCCGCTTGTACCCATTAGTACTCATAAAGGAATCAAACTTGCGGTACCATTGCCTTGGTGCCTGCTTGAGTCCATAGAGACTCTTTTTCAACTTGCAAACAAAATTCTCCTTACCTTTGACTTCAAATCCTTCCGGCTGCTCCATGTAAATCTCCTCGTTCAAATCACCATGTAAGAAAGCAGTTTTTACATCAAGTTGTTCAATTTCAAGATCCAAACTGGCAGCTAGTCCCAAAATTATACGAATGGAAGTCATCTTCACCACTGGTGCAAAAATCTCATCAAAGTCGATGCCTTTCTTCTGGTGGCATCCCTTCACCACTAGTCTTGCCTTCTGCCTCACTAGCTTGTTGCCATCTTTCTTGTTCTTAAACAACCACCTGTTCTTCAAGACTTTCTTCTCTTTTGGACGCTTCACCAAGTCATAGGTTTCATTCTTCTTCAAAGAATTCATTTCCTCTTGCATAGCCTTGAGCCAATGGTCTTTGTCTGGATGTGACAACACCTCTTGAAGGCTCTCAGGCTCCCCCTCATCTGTGATTAGGATATACTCTGAACTAGGATAAAGTCTTGAAGGTTGTCGAACTCGGGTTGACTTTCTAACTGTTTGCTCTTCCACCCGTGGGCTGAATTGCTCCCCCTGATTAGAAGACTCTCCATGTTCAACATCTACATCTTCATTTTCAGGTTGTGGCACAACAACTTCTGGTTGTACCTCTTTAATATGGTCATGTTCATGAATGGTGTCATGACCATCCTCGGGAGCATCACCTGTTTGTTGATAATCTGGAACAGAAATAGGAGACATACCAGTAGCATCATGAGAGAAATCAGTAGAATAAGACTTTCCAGCACCTAAGAGATGAAAACCCATCTCGTGCTCATAAAAGACGTCGTCTCTACTCCTCACAACTTTTTGCTTTGCTGGATCATAAAGTCTGTAACCAAACTCTTCATCACTATATCCAACAAACACACAAGGAGAAGTCTTGAAATCAAGCTTCAATCTCTGTTCCTTCGGCACAGGCATAAAAGCCTTGCATCCAAACACCCTCAAATGAGAATAAGAGGGATCTTTCTCGAACCAAACCCTCTCGGGAATCTCAAACTCCAAAGGAACTGATGGTGCTCTATTTATCAAGTACACAGCGGTTCCAACTGCTTCTCCTCAAAACGACTTAGGAAGATTGGACATCCTAAGCATACATCTCACTTTTTCAACAATAGTTCTGTTCATCCTCTCGGCAACATCATTGTGTTGTGGAGTACCAGGTTCTGTTCTTTCATGCCGAATGCCATATCTTGAGCAATATGCTTTAAACTCATTTGAAGTGTATTCACCTCCATTATCAGTTCGGAGACGCTTCAATTTGCAATCTGACTCCCTTTCCACCATGGCATGAAACTTCTGAAAGATACCAAACACCTCGCTTTTGTTCTTCATCATATAAACCCAAGTTCTTCGAGTAGCATCATCAATAAAAGTAACAAAGTATTTGTTACCACCAAGTGATTCCACCTCTATGGGACCACACACATCAGAGTAAACCAACTCTAGCTTCACTTTCTTTCTTGTGGATCTCCTCGGAAAGGAAACTCTATGTTGCTTTCCTGCTAAACAATGATCACAAGGGTCAAGAGAGATGGTAACATCAACAGGAATAAGAGACTTACCAGCCAGCAACTTTATACCCTTCTCACTGACATGCCTCAATCTTCGGTGCCATAAGTTAGGTGAAGTTTTCTTGCCACGAGCAACGGTCAATGATCCTTTAGTCAATTTCCATTTACCCTCACCAAAAGTGTGCTTGTAACCTTCTTGATCAAGTACATTAGCAGACAATAAATTGAGGCGTAAATCTGGAATGTGGCGAACATCTCTCAATGTCAAATAGCACCCAACACTGGTTTGTACTCGAATATCTCCAATTCCAATAATACAGCTGAACTCTGGTTTCCCATCTTCACACTACCAAAATCTCCAGCTCGGTAGTCAATAAAGTACTCCTTAACAGGAACACAATGATAAGAAGCCCCAGTATCAACAAGCCATTCAGAATCGGAATTGTCAACATGACAACAATCCCCAGTAGTACAAATCAAAGAAACAGAATCATCTGAAGTAGAAGCTGTCGCAGCTGTATTCTTGTCCTCACCCTCTTTGTGATGATCATTTTTCTTCTGTCGCTGATCTTTTTTCAACTTATAGCAAAATTTTTGAATATGGCCAGGCTTGCTACAATAGTGACATATCGTGGGTTCTCTCCCATCCTTGGACTTGGACCTGTACTTTGACTTGCCACGTCCCTTGGGACATCTACTCTTGCTTCTTCCTCTACTCTCTACCACAAGTGCCTGTGAAATATCAACATCCATCTCCTTTCTTCTAAGCTCTTCATTAAACATGCTCTCTTTAATAACATCTAATGAAAGCATACCATCTGGAGCTGAGTTGCTGATGGACACAACCAAGGTTTTCCAACTGTCCGGCAGAGAACTCAATAGGAATAAAGCCTGCAACTCATCATCAAGAACAATCTCCATCACTGTCAACTTGTTAATGATATCTTGAAAGTCACTTAGATGCTCAGAAACTGACTTCCCTGGCTTCAACTTGAGATTAACAAGTCTCTTAATCAATGAGGCCTTGTTATGAGCAGTCTTTCTTTCATAAAGACCCTCCAATTTTCTCCACAACTCAAGTGGCTCATTCTCTTGGGACACATGATTGAATATGCTAATGTCAATCCACTGTCTAATTGTTCCCAATGTCTTTCTCTTTAGCTTTTCCCATTCTTTATCCGACATCTTCTCTGGTTTAGTGGGCGTGTCATCTTTCTTGGTTTTATCCACATCAATTGGGTCAAACAAATCTTTACAGTATAGCAAATCTTCTATCATCGGACGCCAAATGGAATAATTGGTTGATGTCAATTTAACCATAGAATGATTTCCAGATTCCATATCTACAGTTTAACCAAACGCTCTGATACCAGTTGTAGGGGAGAAGCAACAAATAGGATACAACACCTACAAGGATCAACTTCAAGACAACCAACCAAAGCTTAACCAATTCACCACAATTGATTCACCAAGCAAAGATCAATCTCATATCAACACCATAAGCAAATTATCCAAGATAATGCTTCAAACAACACTAGAGATTTATACGTGGAAAAACCCCTTCAATGTGAAGTATAAAAAACCACGGGACTTGTAAGGAGTCCACCCTTCTTCTTCTCTTATTATGAAAATTGAGGGTAAAAACACCCAAATCAGTCTACAAGGATGTTACAGCCCACCAACAACAACATACATAAGAGCCAACAATTGAGAGGGAACAAAAATGCAGAAATTTCACCAAAAATCGCAGCTGACACCAGCAGTGATTAAAAACGATCCAGAGCTCGGATTGAAATTCTGAATGGTCAGAATGTAGCCCTGTGTGTTCCGAAGAATCTGTCCAAATTTCAGCAAAATCCAACGGTCGGATCTCCAGCGATCGTCAGAATAGCAGAGGCTGCCCAGAAAAACTGAAATCTGCGCGAAAACTCTGTTCTCCCTTTCTCTCTGTTTTTCTGCCTCACTCTCAGATGTTCTACAGTGCAGTCGAATTTATCCTCTAAAAACAGCCTTCCAGGGCTTCTAAGATATGCACCATAATGCCCAAATCATTTTGGGTCTCACAAAATAAGTGATTGGTCTATCACTTACAAAATATCCAATAACAAATGGACTGGACTAATGCCCCAACATAAGCCTCTAATATTTGGAACATATCCATACGCTTATATCTAAGTTATACCATACGTCCTCTATACCATCCAAACATGATTAACGTTTAGACGAGTGTCAACGTCCAAAGGATGTTGCCATAAACTCAAGGTTCATACAAACTGTAGGCGCGTACTATGGTCAGAAATTCTATTCCTTCGAAGAGAGCACGATCTACAATAAATTTCTTTTATTCCTCATCAAGTTAATTAGAATTTAGACCCACTTATTCTCATGTAAAACGTTCAATCTTAATTATATTAAGAGTTAAGACTATCAAGGAGGCCTGGTGGCCTTGGTTTATCGGAATCATATTTTTCCAGCGGTTAAAGAATTATGGTGGCGTTTGGTTGGGGAAATGGGAAGGGGGAATGGGTTTGGAGGAATCCAAACACATTCCGGCTGTTTGTTTGGGGGAAACGGAGGAATGAATTTCATTTTGATATCCAACTATTTGGTAATGGATATCGTTTTTTTTGATATACTAGCCACTTTATCTATCAAACTGTGGGAATGAGGAGCCGCCGGTCAACGCCGCCGACCGCCTATCGCCCGTCCGCCGCCCATCTGCCGCCGCCGGTCCGCCGCCGGCGAACACTATTCCGACCGGTCACTATTCACTATCATACTCATTCCTACTTTAATGCCAAACAACTATCACTTTTAACCCCAAACTCATATCCTCCAAACTCATTCCCTATTAAACCCATTCCGATTCTGATTCCGATACCCAAGTGCCAACCAAACGCCACCTAAGTTGTGCTAAAACTAAAATTTCTTGTAGATTAAAATAACATTTCAGATGTTTTGATCTAAATCATAAGTTCGGTCTCTAGTTGCACCTTAAAGATATAAATCCATGTAAATTTCCTACATGTGATTCGTTGTGAATATCATGCATTAAAGAAATGGTCTGGTCCATAAATTTTGGACCATATACGGGGGTCTATATTGATAATGTTATGTGCTGTCACTTTTGTCTCGTACGGTCCTTCAAAGTTTTGCTTCTCTTTCCTCTCTGAGTCCACACAAGTTATTGAACTTGTATTCAGCCAATCTAGAAAGTCGATGGATTCCTGATTTACATCTTTCATGCAGTTTCTTGGGGTTGGGGCAGCGAGAGCCCTTTGCTTTGGGTTGGGGTTCAACCTTTTGCCAACAAGTTATTGAACTTGTATTTCATTTAGGAGGTCGCTGAGTACTTGATTTACATCATCCTAGCTGCTTCATCAGGCCGGGATGTGTGGGGACCCTTGTGGTTAGGGATCAACATTTTTGCTAACAAGTTATTGAACTTGTATTGAACTCGGGTTGGAATTTGCTCCTAAGAATGTCAAGAGTTCGAATCCAGGGACACGCACAGTGGGAGTGCTTCACTTTTACATGTTTGTACAAGTACTTTGAGGGAGTGCTCTACTTTTCTAGTTTTGCGTGAGTCCTTATCCAATCTAGGAGGACGCTGTGCACCTGATTTGCATCCTATACAATGCTCCATGAGGTTGAGACGGTGAGACCCCCAGGATGAGGGATTTCGTCTTTGCTCCCAAGTTATTGAAGCCTCGTTTGTCCAGAGCATATCTTAGTTGGTATATAGGTTGGAAAATTGCTCCTAGAAATGTGTCAGGTTTCGAACAGGAACACGCGCAGAGTGAAAGCAACACTGTTATCTGAGTCTGAAGCCAAAGGCCTAAATCCGCCTCAATTGGATGCAAGATTACATGCCCAGTTTTTAGTGGGCTCCTTGTGTGAGTTCTGACAACACCTTAGTAGTCTAAGAGACCGTTAAGCTGCTGATATGCATCATTCACGAAGCTCCATGAGGCTAAGACAGTAGAGACCTTCAGGGCAAGGGATTTGACCTTTTTCTTCCATAAGTTATTGAAGTCACATGTCATGTAAATGAAAGGAACTTTACAACTTTCTATGGCATAACTCAATTGGTTTCAACTCCTAAAGTATCAAATTTATACAACTAAATAATGCAAGTTTATATCATGATAGCTGCAGTGTGAGAAATCAGGATCTATCGTCAAATTTCAATTTTTGTTGGAACACATTTGAATATGATCTTCTTGTGAATACTCGTGTTTCATTCATTTTTTCATCATCTACGATATTTTATATGATTGAAATCAGGGGCGGAGGGAAGGGGGGGCCTGGGAGGCACGTGCCCCCCAACGTCGGTGGAAAAATCCTTTAGATAGGTAGGTGTATTTGTATTTTTGGCCATTCAGTTCAAAGTGTGCCTTTGCTTGACAGAACACTAACCCTCTGTTACGTGGTCACGTAGTGTTTAGCATTCGGCAATTCTCTGCTAAGTGATTAAAATATGTCTAAAACTTACCAGAAGTTCGGTCTCTTAAATATATTAAAAAAATTCAAGATTTGGAAAACTAGTAGTCTTTTTTGCATGTAAGGTAATCGTTGAAAACTAGTAGACTTTTTTGCATTAGTTTGCTTATGAAAATGAAAGTTTCTTTTTTTAATTGGCTGCTAATCTTACGAATTCTGTGAGGGCTGATGCTCGGTAGTTGAATATATATTAATTTAAAAACGACATACGGTTGTGTCACTTCGTTGGGGAAGATGCTACAATTACACAGCTTTTGTGATTTTATTTGGTTACTCTAAAGTCGTTTCAAAGTTGAGAGCTACACATATCTTTAGGTTGCATTTAAATCATTAGTGTTGGCTATTGCTGGTGTGAAAACTATTTTACAATTTCTAGGCAACTATGTACATCGTATATGATTGGTTTATTGATTCAGCATTCAGACAGTAAACTGTAAAAGGTAATATGCTTTTCCAAATGCCCATTGTTAAACACTAGCTTTTGTGACAATTGTTTGTTTCTAATTTTTCTGCAATGAATATCGTCAAGACTGATCTACGCAACCGATTTGGAGGTGACGTACTATCGGATTGTTTATTGTGTTACTTTGAGGATGAAATTTGTAGCACCATTGAAGATGAAGATATTATGCAACGATTTCAATCAATGTCATCTCGAAGAACCTTTTTGCATTACTTGGCAACTCCTTCTAGTTCTGCAATAGGTAAATAAAAGGTATGTTTTGATGTATATTACTATATTCATTTAATAATTATGATCCGCATGTTGTTTGTTGTGTATTGTTTATTTTTTTTTGTATATTGGTTGGTAGATGTGTTTTCTTTCACGTATGTTATGTTATAATACAAAAATATGTCTAGAAGATTTTGTCGGTTTTCTCGGTCTGAAATGGTGACCCGTGGTATTCCTATTGCGAAGCCTGTCAGTGCCCCTCCAAGAAAGGACTCCTGGCTCCGCCACTGATTCAAATAGTAGAGACTCTTGGAATTAGTGTATCAACATTTTGCATCCGACAGGAACTTTACAACAATTTTACCAGAAAAGTATTACGCGATTCTAGAAACACATAAACATTGACAAAAAAAATTATGAAATTTTTGTCAAAATTATACAGAGTTTTTATTTATCGAGTGTATATGTTTGTTAACTTATTCTGTGAAATTTATGTAACTTCTAGCCGAACAAGGGAAATTAACTCCCTTCGAAAGAATACATGAATCTCAACTTAACGCTTTTGCTTGTATATAACAGTCCCTAAGTGCCCTCCTCGCCCCCACCCCACTGGGAAAGATATGTCCCAAATTTTATCTGTTATATAAATGTACGAAGATTTTTGTTTTATTTCTTATACTACTACGAACTTACAACAAGAATATGTTAGCATATGTGATTATCAACCAGACAAGAAATAGTGTAACTAATCTACCAAGTCGATAAGAAGATACGTCACATGGTTTTGATTTAATGGGAAAAAAATAGGCGAGAGAAAATACATAATCATAACGTCCTACCAACAGTTAGTTTTTAGGCCAACCATGCTAGCCCATGTGGCTAATATATTTATATGTATGCATATATGTATGTGTGTGTATATATATGTATATACATGTGTGAGTATGTGTGTATGTATATGTGTATACATGTGTATATATATATCTGTGTGTGTATATATATTAAAGGAGAAGAAAATGCAAATTTATCCTACTTTCTTCTTCCAAGTTAAAGAATGCCATTTATTTTATAGAAAATAACAATCTCTAGTTTAAAACTCTATTTGTTTTAGTATAACCACCTCTAGACTATCTCTAATTTAAAATTCGACATATATCTCTTTGAACTATCTTGTTTTCGGTCAAAGTTAATAAAAACATCATATTTAAACTGATGTGGTTCGGCATATGATACCTGACAGCTTTTTCGGTTTAAAACTTCTTATTTTTACACCATTGTAGTTTTGGACAAAGTATAAATTTAATTGACTTTCACCAGAAATTCTTATTTTCAGTGTAGTACAAAAACAAAAGAAGTGTAAAAGTCGAGCTTTAAACTAAAACATGTTTAGAAGTAATTACGTCTAAACAAAGAGAGGGGTGTTAAAATAGTTTTTTTTTTTTTTTTTTGAAAGACAAAAAGTTCCAATATTTGACGGGCTTGGGAAACAATCATACATTGTTTTAGACAATGTTATTTTCCAATTCAAAAGAGCAATGTTTGGCTATTTTTGCCATACTAATTTTTGTGAAACCTAATCACATGATGATGTCTGATTAACCAATAACACAGCATTTTCTGTTTATTAATTATTAGTGGTCATTGTTCACTTAAGAGCCATGTGATTAACATATAATAATTACTCTAAATTCGCTAAGTATAAGTCATAGTAATAAACCTACACCTTTGCAGGCATTCATTAATATAAAGGAAAACTTGGGAGATTTGGACAAGCAAAAAAACATTATGGCCTACTGCAATAATGAGGCCTATTCCTTCCCATCTGGGATCTCCTCACCCCTTTTGTGACCACGCGACACGTGGCACCAAGGGGTGGTGAGGCTAGATGAAGGTGACCCTCATCTAGCCTCACCACCCTCATTGCTGTCGCGTGGTCACGCGTCACCGTACCCCTTTGCGGTGAGGTGATCCTATCCTATCTGTATCTTTTTGGTGGCCGTCATATTTGCCATGTCGTTAGCTAAATTTTGGATATGTCAATGTTGTCACTTATCAGATTACTATTATTAATAATTTTTTTCTTTTGAATTGAAAGCGATGCATATCCAATGTTGTCACTTATCATATTCCTATTGCAATTATTTTATTTTTATTATTTTGAGCTTGTAAGATGTATATCCTTATGTCAAGCGTGTCTATATCTCGTTTCCCATAAACTTGTAGTGCATGTGCCCGAATATAGTCTAGTGACCAAAATATTAGATGACCTTTAAGGTCTATGGTTAGAAACATGTTATCTTTATTAAGTAGTTTTTTCTTTTTGAATATTTATTTAATTATTTTGGGTAGTTTCAGCTATTTGAGTTGGAATAAATCAAATAGCTCAGTTGTTTGGATCGTTTAACCAAGATTTGTGAAGTCAAACGGATTTCGCTCCACAAAAGTGATAGTCAAGTAACAAGACTTTCTTGTTTATCAAATCTTTTGAGAAACATGTTTTCTATTATCTGCTGTGTTTATTTGACAAAACTTTCTTGACATATAGTTATTTCTAATTCTATAGAGTCAATGATATACTCTTTCTTGACTGTGGAATATGATGGAATAAAAAAAAATGACTCATTAAATTAGCTACGCTTCTTATAGTGTGAAGTAACAGTTGGTCGACACAGCTTGACGTAGTTTTCATTATGGACCATCGGAAAACAACCTATGTGTGTTTCTAACATATGTGTATGATTGTATACCTCCAACCTCTTATACCGCGCCATAGGCAGAATCCTCTAAAACCTTTACATATAGTGAGATGAGAACTAGTAGATTTTAGTATATGATGAATAAGGTAATAGCACGTATGCTCTTATGTAACAACAATAGCACACAAGCATTACTGGTGGATTTAGTTACATGAATTTTCCATATTCAGTGTGACGTATTATATATTATATTGTCTTTTACTTTTATATAAATCACATATATTTTTAGATCGTTTCTCACGTTTCTTCTTTGATCTTTCTCTTTTCATGTAACATGTACTCTTTTTTCCTGTCTTACTGTGTTTAGCTCAACCCTGACTTTCTCTTCTTATTTCTAATATTAGTTACTTGGACTTTTATTATATAATGCACAACAGATATAATGTATTTATTTATCCGTAAGAATGGCATATAGGACATTTATTGCTGATGTTACTCAATTCAAAATCACAGAGAATATAGAGACTTCTGATTAGAAAGAAAACTTGTGCCATTTTTTCTATTCCCATATATATTTTACGTGAAATCTCTGTTTCTCTCGATAAAGAATTACTTGCTTAGTTGGATTTTAGACTATTAATACAAGCTCTTGCTTTACGCCAAAATCTGCATTTAGAAATGTCTTCTCAAGTACAAGAATTGTTACTGTCTCATCGTATTTTGATAGAATTTTCATTTATTTCAATGACTTTCCTCATAATATATTTACTTCCCTTGGAAAATATAAAAGGTCGTTACTGGTACACTAGGCTCTCTCATTTGGACAGTGTCGGGAAAGGAGTTAGATCGCGAACCGGTCTGATGTACGCATCATTACCCTACACTTTATGTAAGAGGTTATTTTTATGGTTAGAATCGTGATCTCAAGGTCACTATGTTCAAAGTACGAAGAAGGAACATGCACTATTTTCCAATAGACTATTCTAAAAACAATAATACTACAACAACGCATACCCAGTATATCCCAACGACAACAAAAACTCTCGTTAGGGTCTGGAGAAGGTGAGCGGCATGCAAACAATACCTCTATTTCAAAAGATATAAAGTTTGATTCCAATAAGACCTCTGGCTCCATATGTACCTGTATAAAAGACACAATAACAGGAATATGACGTGCTTAGAATTTTTGTCGGTAGGGTTTGTTAGGCCACTTAAAGCGTTCAACATTAAATAATTTGATATAATTAACATTGGAAAAAAATCATAAGAGCATGCGGAATAAGTAATATTATTCTTGTAAAATGACAATTACAAAACTACACTTGATCGGATCGTGGATGAGAAAACAAGTGGCCCTGTACTCCTACCTAAAATTGTTTATATTATAGCCCTTTAACTTTGGTTAATCTGAAAACTGATCTAACCTACTTACTCGTTTTAAATTTATTATATTTAAATTCACTTTTACATGTTAGTAGACTGACAAATATCTAACAAGACTAGCAATCACAACTAGATCCACCAAACCTGTTTCAGTTGACTTTGCGGATGGAGGATATGTTGCGTTTCAATCTAGTTAGTAAAGTTTTTCTTTTTTTTAATTCATCATGTAATACACGACATTATATGATAGAAATATATGATATATGATATATAATATATGATAAATACATAGACTAAACAAGTATTACATGTTGTGCAATACTTATTAGATATACAGAGAATAAATCGTTATTACAAGATTGAAAGACATTTACAGAAATGGAAAAAAACCTTACACTAGTAAGGTTTAAATACGAGGGCCAAGATCAAGAGGTCTTTCAATCTTAAGTAAGTCATTTGAATTAGACTTGATTAGTAAGGTGTAAATACGAATGCCAAGATCAAAAGATCTTCCAACTATAATTGAGTCGTTTGAGTTAGACTTGATTGACAATTCAATAACAACATTATTCCATCATCTTAGAAACTTCCGTTTATAGCGGGGTACGAGGAAGTCAGATGTACGTAACCATATACATATGTTAGAAACACATAGATATTTTTCAATGACTTATAATGAAAATTGCGACAAGCTGTATCGATCAACTATTACTTCACAATATAAGAAGTGCAGACAATTTAGCGAGTCACTATGTTTTATTCTATCATATTCTAAAGTCAAGAAAAAATGTGTCTTTATCTCCATTGGGAGTAAGTTAAACACATGATGCGGAAGAAATTTGTTTTGGCATTTGAATACGTGACTATAAGTTTAGTGACACACTCACACCTGTGGGTATTTGCGGAAAAGTAATTCAACCAGGGGCAATGGTGTAAGAGGGGTCCGGTTTCGATGACGCAGTGGGAGGGAAACGCAGCAGACGCGTCCAGTAAGGAAGGGACACGTGTATCTGCAGTAGGGTTTTTTTTTTGCTTTTCACAGAGGGGACACATGTCAGTTCTCTATTAGACGCGTCTGACGCGTCCCTTCTCCCATCCGCGTCACTGAATCTCTTTCGGTGTAAGAGTTATGATATCATTATTTCAAGTCAGCATGTTGTTTCGGTATACAAAGTATCTTTGCAAATATATATATATATATATATATATATATATATATATATATATATGTGTGTGTGTGTGTGTGTGTGTGTGTATGTATATGTATATATATAGACACACATATATATATATTATGTCCAATTGATAGATAATACATAATTGTCAATTGGATTAGACTAGCTAACCTAACAAATAAAAGAGTCGAGAGTCAAAAGTATTACAAGTCAATTTGAGCTTGTACTTGATAAATCTCATGTAAGTATGACTCAAGCTTGGTTTAAAATGTCCAATTCAATTAAAATTGGAAATGACATACCTCTATATATGTATAAGTAAAGTATAATGTTTTATTTTAAAATTATTGCATATCAAACCCAGTTCGTTCTACGACCACGAATCAAAATTAATTCAAAGGTCTAGTTCAAATTAAACAAATCTTTAGGTTAATCTATGTATGACTGTGAAGTGTGAACCAAATTAATAAGACACTTAGACACACATACAACATGACTTTGAACTAGGGTGTTAACGAACCGAGCCAAATCGAATAGTATGTTTTGAAATTCGGATTCGTTTGGCTAAACAAATTGTTCGGCTTGATTCGTTTAGCTAAACGAACTTTAAAATTGGTTCGAGTTTGACTCGATAACCTTGTAACTGTTCAAACGACCTGAACAGTTCTGCTCGTTTAACTTAACGAACCTGAATACCTGTTCGAATTCGGCTCGTTAACAAATAATTACCAAACGAATACGAATCAAACACGAATCAAACTCAAACAATTCGCGAACAGTTCGGAGCATTTAACAGCCCTACTTTTAACCAAATTTTAAACTTTTTCCGAGTTTTTTTTTGGATCAAAGGATTTGTGTTCTTTAATTTTTTTTTGCCCCTTTAATTTTTATTCTTCTTTTAAAATGGCATATTTTATGGTCTGTATTGTCCAAGTTCGACTGTCGTCGAGAGATTCTTCTTTATTTTAATAGGAGGAAATTTAATGTACGTGTGCAAGTTATTCGTGATCATACTTACCCAGCATAGTTCAGTTGATACTTATCTGAAAGATGGAGTTTGAGTCCAGATAACCGAAGTGTAGATGGTATATATCATACTTTTGTGCTTTGACCAACATCTTGTGGGGACTTGTACATATGACTTTCCATCTACGAAGCCGCTGAATGATCTTGATTTATCTTCTACATATAGTTTTATAAGACTGAGGCAGTGAAGACCCGTGCAAGAGATATTGCGATGCTTATCCAAGATACTTCGGTTGTAACATTTCGGTTGTAACAATGCATATATTTCGGTTGTAACAAATGCATAGTTGTCAAGATAAGTTAGCTCTTATAGATAGAGTTTGTGTCCAAGTATGACTCCTTGGTTGTAGTAGGTTTGTTAGTATTTTCTTTTGTATATGTGCATGATTGTACGTTGAGATTATTATCAGAAATATACGATACTTTTCTTCATGGTATCAGAGCAAGGAATTTAAAATTCCGTCGCTTCTTCGTCGATTGAAGCTGTCCATTTTGTCTGCCTGGCTTGTCTTGTTTCCAGGCCATTCCTTTCGTCACCTTTGTTTTTTTTTTTCAATTCTTGTTTTCGTATTCTTCATGTCGGAACAACAGGGTGCAGTGTCCCAGAACACCACAACTGATCCCAAGTCCCCATATTACTTACACCCCTCCGATCATCCTGGATTGCTCTTTGTCACTCAGCCGTTAGGAGAAAACGGTGAAAATTATTTTGTTTGGCGCAAAGCTTTTGTTAACGCTTTGCGTTCCAAAAATAAAGCGGGTTTCGTGGATGGTACCATCAAACGTCCTGATGCTACATCTGAAAATTTCAATGTGTGGCAGCAATGCAACGCTCTAGTGCTGGCTTGGTTGTCCAACTCGTTGGCCAAAGAATTGCAAGGTGCTGCGGCTCACGCGGATACTGCGCGTGATGTGTGGACAGATTTGGAGGAGCGCTTCACGCAAGGGGCTGATGCACGTGTCTATGAGCTGCGACGTGCCATTAGCGCGCTGCGTCAGGATCGCAGTACAGTTTCCGTCTATTATGGTCGTCTCAAAGGGCTTTGGGGCGAGTTGCAGTCATTTGATGAGATTCCCATATGCTCTTGTGGGCATTGCACTTGCGGATTGTCCAAAGCAATGGAGAAGATACGCGAGAAGGAAATGGTGTTCGACTTCCTAATGGGTCTCGATGAGATGTTTAACACGGTACGTTCTCATATTCTAAGCATTGATCCTTTTCCCTCACTTGGACGTGCCTATGCCATTGTAGCACAGGAGGAAAAGCAACGTGTAGTTGCACAAAATTTGCTGCCGCAGTTTGAGGCGGCAGCATTGGCAGCATGGAAGCCTGCTGACCGCGCATCCAAACCCAAGGGAAAAGGGGACCGGCCACGTTGTGATCACTGTGGGAAGGTTGGACATCTGCGGGAGACTTGTTATGATCTGATAGGTTATCCGGCTGACTGGGGTGTTCATCGAAATAGGCGGGTGAAGGGGTCAGATCGCCAATCTTCGGCAGCACTGTCTGCTACTCATTCTTCGGCAGCGCTGGCTGCCTCACTTTCGGCAGGTCCAGCAGTGGATGCTGTGGCCTGCCCACCTGAGCCGTCTTCGTTTGTAGGTCTTACCCTTGCTCAACAACGCCAGTTAGCTCAGTTCGTTGACCACTTAAATGGAGGTAATTTTGGTCCAACGCTTCCATTGGCCGACAAGCATGATTCGGGTATATTTTCTTTTACGTCCTCCTCTTGGCTCTTTGATAGTGGGGCAAATGCGCATATTGTTAATGATTTATCACTTTTTACTACTGTCACTACCGAAAAAGTTGATGCTACGGTACAGATACCCAACGGCGCACATGTGGCTGTGCGTGCGATAGGCACGGTACACCTTACTGATTCCTTGATTTTACATGGTGTTCTGGGCGTCCCGGAGTTTGCTTTCAATTTAATTTCTGTCAGCCGCTTAGTACGTGATATGAGCTGCACTCTCACTTTTGGCCCGGATTTTTGTCTTGTGCAGGAAATTCCATCGAGGAGGCTGATTGGAGTGGGTAGGCAGCACGATGGTTTATATCAACTACTACAGCATTCGGCTCGTAGGAGTTTCGCAGCAATAAAGTGTAGTGACTCCATTTGGCACAATCGAATGGGTCATCTTCCTATTTCCAAATTTCGTTTTCTTCCTTCTGTTGTTGTTTCTAATAATGAGATTTTTTGCGATGCTTGTAATCGTGCCAAGCAAACACGTCTGCCATTTCCTCTTAGTAAAAGTACTACTGTCAAATCTTTTGATCTCATTCATTGTGATATTTGGGGGCCCTATAAAACATCCAGTTTGTCGGGCGCACGTTATTTTTTAACCATTGTTGATGACTACACTCGTACTACTTGGGTCTATTTAATAAAGTCTAAATCTGAGACTAGTCGCTATATGTTACATTTTTTGAAATGGGTTCATACGCAGTTTCATACTACAGTCAAATGTGTTCGCAGTGATAATGGTTTGGAATTTTCACATGCAACTTTGCTTACTTATTATCATGAAAATGGTATAGAAGTCCAAACGTCTTGTGTTTACACTCCCCAGCAAAATGGGGTTGCTGAGCGTAAACATCGTCACATTTTAGAAGTTGCGCGTGCCCTTCGTTTTCATGCCAATTTGCCTATTATGTTTTGGGGGGAATGTATTCTCACTGCGGTATATCTTATTAATCGTATGCCCATTGCTTCTCTTCAAAATAAAACACCATATGAACGTCTCATTGGGGTGGTACCTGTTTATTCACATCTTCGAGTCTTTGGTTGTTTATGCTATGGTTATACTCACCATGTTTCTCGCGACAAGTTTGCTCCGCGTTTGGCACCGGGTGTCTTTCTTGGCTATCCTCCTTCTCAGAAAGGTTATAAAATTTATGACTTATCTAGTCACAAAATTTATGTTAGTCGTGATGTTAGCTTTCATGAGTCGATATTTCCTTTTGCTGTTCCTTCTTTGCATCGAGTTGCTCCTAATTCAGGTGTTGAGTCTTCTTTTCCAGCTTGGGATACGGATGTTGTGCCCCAGCTGTCTCCCGATGTCACTGTCCATCCAGCCGTTCCAGTACATGTGCCTGTTGAGGACCAGGCAGGCCCAGCCGAACCCTCCTTGTCTTCGGCTGAGGCCATTCCAGCCTCAGCCGATTTCGCCGTAGTTTCTCTTGAGCCTGCTTCCGGTTCTATTGCTCCGTTATCTTCTACGCGCAGTTTACGCTCACGTCAGTTATCTCTCCGTCTTACAGATTTTGACGTTGCCTTACCTCCGTCTCTTGTACCATCGGCCGCTGACCCTGCTCCCTCGGCTAACTCCACGGTATTTCCTTTATCCAGTTATTTGTCATATGCCCGTTTATCGCGTTCTTATTATGGTTTTGTTACGGCCATCACTGCTGAGGATGAGCCGGTTACTTTTAGTCAGGCTGTTAAGCATGCACACTGGCGTGAGGCCATGCAGCGGGAGATCTCTGCTCTTGAAGCTAACCAGACTTGGTCAGTTGTTCCTTTACCTCCTGACAAGCGTACTATTGATTCTAAATGGGTGTATAAAATTAAGTATAACCCGGATGGTACGATTGAGCGTTATAAGGCCCGTTTGGTTGCTCGTGGGTATACGCAAATTGAGGGTGTTGACTTTCATGAAACTTTCGCGCCGGTAGCTAAGTTAGTTACTGTTCGTGTTCTTTTATCTATTGCTATGGTCCGGGGTTGGCATGTACATCAGTTGGATGTCAATAATGCGTTTTTGCATGGTGATCTTACAGAGGATGTTTATATGCGTGTTCCGCCTGGTTTTTCTCGTAAGGGGGAGCATAATGTTGTTTTTAAGTTGCGTAAATCTTTGTATGGTTTGCGCCAAGCCTCGCGAAATTGGTATGCGAAATTTACTACTTCCATTACCGCTCTTGGGTACAAGCAGTCTCATGCTGATGCATCATTATTTGTCTTATCTACTGGGTCTTCTTTTGTTGCTGTCTTAATTTATGTTGATGATGTTATTGTCACTGGAAATGATCTTCCTCGTATTACTGCATTGAAAGCTTATCTACATCATCATTTCAAGATCAAAAATCTTGGCCCACTAAAATACTTTCTAGGCATTGAAGTTGCTCGCTCTACTTCTGGTATGGTTCTAAATCAACGAAAGTATGTTCTTGATATACTCAAAGAATGTGGGCTTCTTGGTTGTCGACCCACTAGCACACCCATGGATCCAAAATGTCATTTCTCAGAGTCCGATCCCTTGCTGGCCGATCCCACCTTTTATCGTCGTATAGTTGGGCGTTTACTTTATCTCACAGTAACGCGTCCTGATATTTGTTTTGCGGTTAATCTGCTTAGTCAGTTCATGCATACACCGCGCAAGTGTCATCTCGATGCGGTCTTCCATTTGGTTCGCTACCTCAAACGTGCTCCTGGTCAAGGCATTTTCCTTCCTACTGATTCTTCGCTATGTCTACGTGCTTACTGTGATGCGGATTGGGCTGGTTGTCCGGTTACTCGCCGGTCCACTACTGGTTACTTAATCTTTCTTGGTTCCGCTCCGATTTCTTGGCGTTCCAAAAAGCAGCCTGTTGTTTCTCGTTCATCCGCTGAGGCAGAATATCGTGCTATGGCTTATGCTACTAGTGAAATTGTTTGGTTACGTCGTCTTTTAACTGACTTAGGTGTTTCGGTTTCTGATCCTGTGGCTCTTCATTGTGACAATCAAGCTGCTTTGCATATTGTTGCCAATCCGGTTTTCCACGAGCGCATCAAACATATTGAAATTGATTGTCATTTTGTTCGTCAGCATTTTTCGGCTGGATCCATTTTACCAACAAAAATTTCGGGTTCCTTACAGTTGGCGGATGGCTTGACTAAAGCGTTGGGTCCAGCGAATTTCACCCAGTTTTTGCGCAAGTTGGGCATTGTAAATATTCATGCTCCAACTTGAGGGGGAGTATTGCGATGCTTATCCAAGATACTTCGGTTGTAACATTTCGGTTGTAACAATGCATATATTTCGGTTGTAACAAATGCATAGTTGTCAAGATAAGTTAGCTCTTATAGATAGAGTTTGTGTCCAAGTATGACTCCTTGGTTGTAGTAGGTTTGTTAGTATTTTCTTTTGTATATGTGCATGATTGTACGTTGAGATTATTATCAGAAATATACGATACTTTTCTTCAAGAGATTTCGCCTTTTCTATCCAAGTTATTTGTGATTATCTAATTTCTAATTGATCTTTGTTTGACTAGTGGTGTTGTTCAATTTATGGTGTCTCTTATCTGTACAGTTCATGCCTATTAAATGTGAGTAGGCAGTCACTACCCATATATCTCAATCGTTTAACATAATTTGCATTCAATTAATAATCGTTAAATGTTGTTTTCCTAGAACCAACTAGAGGAGTGTAGTAAGATTGTGAAAAATAGAAAAAACTAGAGTGCAGAATAATTATTTATAAAGCCAGAGTAGTTTTCTGCTAAATCGCGCTCTAACGATAACTTTTGCTGTAGTTGGAATATACTGGATATGATTGTTTTTTGTTGTGATGCCTTTTTGTTTGTTAAGTTTTGGCTATTCGTTTCTTATGTATTCCATGTTTTCTAGATGACTAGCACCGAGCTCACGGTTTGGTACTTTCGAAGACCACAGTTCAAGACGCTTTAGAGTTTAGGCTCATGTTGATCGGGTTACGGTCATTGGTGACATGTTGTTGGATTTATCTCATCATGTCACCGACTTTTTTTTTTTAACATTCACGTGTTGAGATGATATTAGTCTTTTTACACGATTTTACAATTTACGTGTTTTTAGTATAACAGTAGTAGCTAGTCATCGTTTTTTTAATACATGAAGATATTATAAAATCACTAATTTGTTAAGATACATGGTGAAGAACTGAAGATACATGATATACATTACATGAGTACATATGCTATGCAATACATGATCATTGACTAAACCACTATAAGCAGAGACCACATAATCAATAACTAAACCACTACTATAGAGCTGGAGGAAGACCACTACAAATCTGATGCAATACATGATCATTGACTAAACCACTATAAAGATTGAGGGAGACCACATGATCAATAACTAAACCACTACTATAAAGATGAGAGAATACCACTACAAATCTGATGCAATACATGATCAGTGACTAAATCACAATAAAGATTGAAAGAGACCACATGATCAATAACTAAACCACTACTATAAAGATCGAGAGAGACCACTACAAATCCGACTATAAAAATGAAAGAATACTACTATAAAAATAGAGTACTTGTAAAGATTTAAATTTAAAGTCTTCTTGTTTTGTGGCGTCAGCTCTAATCACTTAGCTAGATCTCATGGGCAGTAATAGCTCTCTCATGTTTGCTAACATGCTGAGCTTCATATTTTTTTTATATAACCAAAAGGGTTCGACTCGGTAAAAGATGGAACCATTAAATGGAAATTCATCTAATCAAATCTTTTAAAAAGGACGGCTGAACTGTCTAGATGATTTAAATGATAACAAAATGTATAACTTGGTCATTTTTAATATTTAATGATATTTGATATATATCCTAACTAAACTCTTGACCTAATAAAAGGCGAACTTTCTTTTCTACACAAACTGACAATAACCATTGCTAGGTGAGGGAAAGGAGATTGTATACTAATCATGATATGATGACATGATATATAGTTAGACACAATTTACCTAATATGTTTCGAATCAAAATCTTGTTGGTATTCTCAGGCCACCATTCCACTGTTCCCACACAAGAAATAGCCCATATAGCATTGAACAGAATCGAAAGCAGCCCAAGCACTTCCTCGTAGTGTAAGTAGGACTGTAAATGAACGAAGCCATTCGGTTGTTCGGCTCGTTTGATTCGAGCTCGAGCTCGACTCGGATAAAAGGTTAATGAACAGAGCTTGAACACCTTTTTCTGTTCGGGCTCGGTAAGTGGCACCGTTCGTTTAAGGTGTTCGGCTCGTTAATGTTATTCGTGAGTTAAACGAACCAAGCTTGAACAAGTAAATATGTTCGTTTAAATAAACGAACAAGCTCGACTCGTTCGCTAAGTTAAATGAACAGAGCTTGAACAATACAATGATCGGCTCGTTTACAGTCCTAAGTGTAATTGGTCCTGACAACTTTACTCCAAATGGGTCAGACCCAGCAGCATTCTTCCCCACAAGCCCACCAAAGAAAAGAAAAATGAAAAACAACCCTACATAAAATAAACAGTTAGAGAGTTTCTGGTCAAAAATGGTTAGTGTTCTATTCTTTTAAATAAAAACAAGTATACCTTTACGATACGAAACAAGTCTTGTAATTTAAAATTTTATATTTCTCCCTTCACGCCGTGACCTCGATATATGACACATGTATATGGTGTCATACGTACCGTGATCCTGGTATATGGTAAATTTAACTTTAAATTTTCAACTTAAATTTACTATATATTGGAATCCTGATGTATAGAACATTGGATACGGTGTCATACACACCAACATTAAACTATTGCATTAGTTTTTATAATTTCAAAAGTTAAATACTCATCGATGTAAATGTTTTCTATATTTTCAAATACCATTTTATTTTTCTTTGTCCGTATAATTATATGGATATTTTCTACCACTCAATTGTAAATCTCTTCCCATTTCATTCAACTGTTGCAATTTGCTTGGTTTTGTCGGTTTGATCCGCTTTCACGACCCGCTTGCATACATACACTCTCTTCCCCCGGGGTCTGATTCTGGACTAGAAGCAAAGCTTCCGAACTTCATTTATCCAACTTATTAATTTTATTCTGAACTTGATTCCTGTAAAAGCTTCGATCGTTTTTCTATTGAATCTTCACTGGAGGACGGGCATTAAGCTTAACAAGTTCTCATGATCACTGGGTAGGGTGTCTCACCTGGTGTTTCAATGGATTGGCTCAAAGCTGCCGAAGGTAATGATTTTACGTTAACATTTTCCTTCATTATATGCGAGTTTGCTTGTTTGAATGCAAGTGTTTCCCTAGAATCGAAGGGCATTGGCGTCTTCTTAGTCTGATCTGGACTGCTTTTGTTCCTCTGTAAATCATTTTTTTAAAAAAATTTTATGGAGTGGATCATGTATGTATTGAATTTGTAGAGAAATTAGTGGAATCTGTGGGTTCTGTTTTCTTTTTCTTGTGTAAGACAGCGGGATGGCAAATATTATAGCCTTTTGTTTTAATTCGATGGATTATGTAGGTGCTGAATTTTTATTTTTTTTTATTTTCAATGAATTCGGGGACACAATCTTCTTTGACTTTAAAATAGAATAGAATAAAACAAAATGACTCACTAAATTGGATGCACTTCTTATTTTGTGAAGTAGCATTTGATTGACGTATCTTGACGCAATTTTCATTATGAGTCATAGAAAAACACTCTCTATGTTTCTAATACATGAGTATGATTACGTACATCCAACCCTCCATACACCGCCATAGGCTGGAACCTCTAAAACAATAAAGTAATGTGGTAGGTTGAGGCTGAATTTGTGGAGGTGAGTTTTAGAGTTTCTGGTTTCTACTATATATATCAACTTGATAGGGGGTTCAAATCTCCTCACCCTCACTCCCTCACCGCACGCGTCACCGCGTGACACGTGGCAACAGGGGAGGGTGGTGAGGCTAGATGAGGGTTACCCTCATCCAGCCTCACTGTCCCCACCTGGTGCCACGTGTCGCGCTGTGGACCGCGCGGTGACTCACCGCGCGGTGAGGAGATCCCAACCCCTTGATAGGCACTTGATTGAACTTGTTTTACTCGATCATTGTGGAGATATATGTAGTGCAGCAAATCAAATCATTCTATCAAGTAATGACCTTATTTAACTATCTGGAAATAATCTTGCAAAGTGTATTACGAAGTCCAATCGGTCTAAAATCAGCAACTTTAATGGGTGTTTTCGCTTTGGGAATTAGAGTAAAATACGTATGATCAACATCACCGTTGAGGTAACGTTAATAAGATCATCACCTAGAGAAGTCCAGCCTTTATGGATAAAGGCCGCTTGCATTCCATCCGGTCCGGCAGCCTCAGTGCCCAGAAGCTGTTTCATTGCTACAACGACTTCATCAGCATTAAAAGGCGCAGCCAAGCTCATCTGAGGGTTTTTGAAGTTCAGACCAGAAGAGATAGACACTAAAGAATCAGAAGCAGCAAAAAAAAAAAAAAAAAAAAAAAAAAAAAAAAAAAAAAAAAAAAAAAAAAATAGAAACAAGCTGAGTCGAGGTGTGCCGATTTCAGCCGAAGTGTGTTGACCTGAACAAAGTAATGGTCGTATTGGAAAATAAGACAAGTGGCCACAGTCAGTCAGCCGAGTTGAGCTAACCTGGATATAAGAATAGCTGAGCTAATGAATTGATGGACAAAGTAAAGATGTGCTGAACTAAAGAAGGCAGAAGAGCTGAGTAAAAGAAGGCAACAAAGCAGAGCTAAAGTAAAGATGTGCTGAGCCGAGGTGTCGAGGTGAATCACAAGTCAGTCAGCAACGCTGAGGCCGAGCTATCATACTTAGTCTTGTAAATATGGTAATTTAAAACTTTTTGTACATAAAGCCGAGCAGACAAGATAATTAGTCGTTACCTTTATAAACGTTAGAAAACATTGTAGATGAACATTAACGACTGCACAAATGGAAAAATAAAACCGTTAAAGGCAAAAAAGATTCTATAAAAAAGAAACAACCTTGTAAATTTAATTCTTAATTTGAATGAATTCTTGAATTCTTTCAATCTTGACCAAAAAAAATCAGCATAAAAATTCTTAACAAGCTGCAAAATTTCCATTTCATCTTCCACAAGATGACCATCCGGAGTTTGTAAATGATCAATCAAATTTCTTTCACGTATGGAACTTGCTTTTTGGTGAAAACAAGTCGTGTTACGATCACAAAATTTTAAGAAATGGTACACCAGTAAACCACCAAAAAATAACAAATGCCAACAGTTGACTAGTTAAAGAACAGAGTCATCTTCAGACTTGAAACACTTTCCTTTTAAAATAAATTTGTATCAATTTGGCTAGTCAAAATATATTAAATGGAGACTGTATGAGAACAGAAAGAAAAAAAAAATAGACATTTGCACTTGGAGTCGTGAGAAGGGGAATAAGGGAGAAGGGATAGCTTTCATGACTGATGAGTATCACTCAAAAGTCATGCAAGTCAACATAAGGGGCCAAGAACACCTACAAACGGCCTCACAATCAACCGAAATACAACCACGATAACATTCCATTTACTTAAAGGCTCCCGTCTATGACGGGATATGAGGGGGTCAGGTGTATCTAACCATACCCATGTGTTAGAAACATAAACTTGATATTGGAGGTCGGATGTACCCAACCATACCCATGTGTTAGAAACCCACAAAGGTTGTTTCCCGATAGCACATAATGAAAATTGCGTCAAGCTGTGTCGATCAACTACTACGTCACAATATAAGATGCGCACCCAATTTAATGAATCATTTTACCTTATTCCATCATATTCTAAAGTGAAAGAAGGGTGCGTCCTTGACTCTATTGGAAATGAGAACTTCACAATCAACCGAAATGAGAAGTTTAAAGTAGGAAAAACAAAATTAAATAAAATCTGAGACTATGCAACTGTAGCTTATAACTTTTCGATTATCAGATTGTTTACCAACTTGTTATGGAGAACCCATGAAGATTTGACGAATCAGTTCCTTCTAACTTGTCCAGCTGATGAAGAAAGTTAAAACATGCATGGCATGTCCTTAGGCAACTTGGTCTCCGGCAGCTTCAAGTTTTGAGCTTCTTCTTACCGCCTGTAAAATCATGCCCAGGCTTGCGCTTACACAAGAAGTCCTCAGCCTAAAATTGGATATGAGAGAACACATGATCAAAGAAAATACACCATAAATACACTTACGTGCGTGACATTGATACACAAAAAAAAAAAAAAAATACCCACAACTAAATTTTTATGCTTTTGCTAATAATTCAAAAAGCCTTGATTTTTCGACTGTATAAAAGCAAAATCAAGCATGCTCTTTCAGAAAGGAGAATGAGAAGACTGAAGGAGATAGCCATCAACAACTGTTAATATAAGTTAACCTACTCTTCCCTTTAATAGCCAGAGGTTTTAGATGATAAAATAAGTTAACATAACATCAAACCACCATGAGGTCCAAGGTTCAAATTATATTGCCCCCCACTTTCAGGAAAATAAAATACTATAATTATGGTCACTACTGCTAGTGTGTACTACTACAATTATTGTGCATGTGCAGAAGTTTACAGTGAGAGAACGTGTCAACTTGATATATGCTAAACTACTATCGTCTTTAATAAACCAATATTTTACATAAGATGATAATTTAAAAACCAGAAGACTCTTTAACGAACAAGACCATAAACCATAGGATGATTTATCAAAGCCAGCTACTACTGTCGTGCAGAGGTCCAAGCATGACGGGTCGTGTTAACTTGATAGATGTTGAAATAATATTTTCTCTAATAAGTTAACCTTTTAGATGTGATGATAATTTAACAACCACTAGACCTCCTTTATGAAAAGGACACGAGGATCTACTCAAAGCCTACTCAGAGAAGTGATTGATCAGATGAACCATTTAAAAACTTCAGTACATTCCCAAATACAATTACGGCCAGTCCAATATTGCAGAGGAAGAAGCTCTAAAACTAAATTGTCCAAGCTTAAAAAAGCTGCTAAGCATAAAATAATGAAAGATGCACTAACAATATCACTAACACGAAAGTTACAGAAGGAAGCATGTGACACTTAACCAGGCAGTTTGATATCATCCTGGAATAATACTAAGTACCTTCTCAAATTGCGGTATATATTTCATGTGAATTCTGTATACTGCAAGATATAGGAAGCCCTTTGCACCATGAACTAATAACTAATAAAAAGAAGAAAGTTTTCTATAAACTAATCAAAAGAGACCAACTCAATCTTATAATAATGTAAGCTCTGCATACCTTTTCAAATCTGAGCACAGGGGTCAAGCCACCAGAAAATTCCTCATCGGTTGCAAAACCACTCATCGGATCACTGATTTGCCTGGAACAAATAAGTAGTTACTGGTTAACAATTTCAACTACATTTCCATAGGGCAAGGGTACCATCAATAAAAAACTTAACTCTTTTCCCTCCAATAAAGATGTCAAAGTGAGGATGAGGTACATAGGTAAATGGATTTAACACAAAATTTTCTTACACTTCAACCCCTGCATAAAGAAAACTGCATGAATTATTTTCAAATTACAGAAGATTAAGCAGTCATCCGGAAATTGGGAAATAAACATCGTGGGCTGGTAGTATATCAAACATGTTGATAACTACACCATTACACGTTTAACATGGAAAATTTCTTCATCCAACACACTGCCCAATAGAAACTGACCATCATCATCGAGAAATCTTATCACTAACCATTATTTACAAGAACAAAAATCTCATCCTCCAGCAAACTTAGAAGATGGTCATCGAGAAATCTTATCACTAACCATTATTTACAAGAACAAAAATCTCATCCTCCAGCAAACTTAGAAGATACATCAGCTGCAAAGTACCCACTGATTAAGCTAAAACTCTTCAGCTGGTAAACCAAGTAAAATAAATAAATAAATAAATCATCAAAACCTGCCAGTGGTATCATATATAAACCATTCAATCCCTATGGTTTCAACCCCAATTGTTCAAGATAAAAGGTAAGTAAAACATTCTCTTAAAGATAGTAGAAGGCAGGAAGTTTTTCCCCTATAATCGACAAATCAGTATTTCTAAAACACCCATAGTATCGTATTCCCAACACAAAAAGAAAAAGAAAAGAAAGAAAGAAAGAAAGAAAAAATTGAACCCCCACCACACACACACAACAAATCTAGAA
This sequence comes from Eustoma russellianum, assembly GCA_036186865.1. Taxonomy (NCBI): domain Eukaryota; kingdom Viridiplantae; phylum Streptophyta; class Magnoliopsida; order Gentianales; family Gentianaceae; genus Eustoma; species Eustoma russellianum. The sequence goes on from AP025044.1 coordinate 4,456,564, forward strand.
AGATGGATAGCAGCTTTAAAAGAATGAATAAGCTGTATGAAGTAGTGCTTATTACTAGATCAACGTTGCCATCAGGCAGCTTTTTTGTAAACGGAGTTAACTTATTGATTTCTTACAAAAGTTAACAGGAATGCAGTTTGCTCAACCGAGAGAGAGAGAGAGAGAGAGAGAGAGAGAGAGAGAGAGAGAGAGAGAGAGAGAGAGAGAGAGAAGAAGAAAAAGGAATAGGAGAAGATGAAATATCAAAGATAGAAGTGCCATACCCTGGTGTAACATGCTTGCTTAGTACAAGATAAGGAGATTTTTGCTGAATTTGAAGTTCCCTCATTCTTTCAACAGAATGAGTTGGTGTATCCGAATAAGCCATCTGTTTTACCTTCAGCTCTGTTTTGTGCTGCTTCATACGCTTCTCTTGCTTCCTTCTACCAGGCTCTTTTCCGTGAAATTTATATGAAAACCGCCGAAACGCTTCCTTTGGGGTCAACTATGAGGAAATAAAACACAAAGAAAAAAAGAAGTCATTGCTGGCATCCATTTAAAGTGCAAGAGCAAGACAATCTAACCAACTTCTAAGCCCCAAATCAAAGAGTTCTAGTTCCTATAGCCCAACTGAACATTTCCAGGAAAATCAAATTAGACAATATGCAAAAACCAACGGCCCTGACATCAGAAATTTAACACTTTCAGAAAACAGATTGAACTTGATATTTCATACATCTTTAGCCAAAACACATGATAGTGTTAAACTTTAAGGCACCTAAAAGAAGAGGACAGTCTCCTTTAAGAACCTAAACTTATAGATTTATCTTTTCAACCATACAACTCGACAACGGAGGAAACTTATATCCTTTCTGTTTAAACAGCATCCGTTTAGGAATGCTGCCACTAGTCTTTGGCTTGATTCCCATGAGGTTAATGATGAGTAAAAATTGGGTTCTTGAACAAAGTACTCATAGATCAACTCTTGCTCATAGACATGTTCACTAAATCATTCCTAATCTACTACCGTTTAGAACTCAACCAAAATCATGATTTAAATCTTTTTTAAATCATGTTAACATGCATTTTATTTAAATTATCTAACTCGACAATTTTACTCCAATAAACATAGTTCATGGATACTATAATCAAAATGGTCTATAGCGTGTTGTTCAATAATATATTTTTACAAATGATATTATTGTTGTGTACGAAAGTGTATGGTGAAAAAGTACGGTGACCTCCTATGCATTTTGCAATCATTCAACGATGTTGAACCTAATGTATAAATTGTTAAATACTAATATCTCAATCGCTAGAGTATTTAACAGAAAACTATTTCAAGATGAGTATTTAACAGAAAACTATTTCAAGATGAGTATTTAACAGAAAACTATTTCAAGATGAGTATTTAACAGAAAACTATTTCGAGATGCAGCAATTCCCAAAATCGAGCAAAACTAGTTGAATCCAATATCTAATTGGTGAATGGATGAATATACTAAAGACATTGAACCTAAATCCCCAAATCGCTAAAGTATTTAACAAAAATACAGAAATCCCTAAGATCGAGTACGTCTAGTTAAATGCAATATCTAATTGGAGAAAGGATAAAGATACTTACAATACGTCCATGTTCATCTTTCCTCTCAATGATTATTTCCTTTAGCCCATCGACATAAACCTCATTGCCTTTGATCTTCTGCTTGTCCATGTTCCGACCGCCCCATTCAACACTCTCTCTGAGATTTCCTCTTTCTCTTTGAAACTTTAATGCCGCGGCTAGTCCTTTACCAAGAGGAACTTCACGCATTGTTGAATATGTAAATATCTCCTCGGCCTTCATCTCTGGAGGTTCTTTCGCGAATTCTTTCAAATGCTAAAAGCCTTTATATACAGAAAAGAGTCGGCTGCACACACCGACTTAACAAATAAGGGTAATAAAGAAAGAATTGATTGTAATTTAAAAAAAAAAAAAAAAACTGTGTGGGGTTATTGAGTGGGGAGAGGGCGGGGGAATATATATTCTAACCGGATAGGGAAAAAGGGGATACGATTCCCTCACCGCAAATGGAGTGCGGTGACGCGTGACCGCGCGACACGTGGCAGCAAGGGGTGGTGAGGCTAGATGAGGGTCATCCGTATCTAGCCTCACCACCCCTCTTTGCTGCCACGTGTCACGTGATCACAAAGGGAGTGAGGAAAATAGGGTTAAGAGATCCCAACCCAGGAAAAAGCCCTATCTGGGCTTCATTTTTGGCTTCACAAAAACCTCTTCATATAGGGAAAAAGGAAGAAAAATTGGATACGTTTTTCTTTTCTTTTTGAAACCAATTGGATGAAGAATTTAGCCGGGAGAAATAATTAGGCACACCAAACTTTTTGTATTTGAACATGTTTCTTCTAATTACATATGTAGATACATATATATATACACACACATATATATAATAAATTGGCGTTATTATAAATTGGATTTACTTGTACAGGAAAAATGTCTTTACTTGATGTGATGATTTAAAGAGTTTTAAAGATCGTGTAATCGATAAATTGTACAATATAATGATAGTAAACAATTACATTTTATAAAGATGCAATGGTACACACGTCACAGCGTGTCTCTGTTTCATTTCTGGCCTCACAAAAAGCCTCTTCAGATCCCAACCGGACGGGAGGAATATATATTCTAACCGGATAGGGAAAAAGAAAAAAAGAAAAAAAATTTGGATACGTTTTTCTTTTCTTTTTGGATGAAGAATTTAGCGGAGAGAAATAATTAGGCACGCCAACTTTTTTGTATTTGAACATGTTTATTCTAATTACATATATAGATACATATATATATACACACACACAAACACACACACAAACACACACACATATATATATACAATAAATTGGTGTTCTTATAAATTGGATTTACTTGTACGGGGAGAATGTCTTTACTTGATGGGATGATTTAAAGAGTTTTAAAGGTAGTGTAATCGATAAATCGTACAATATAATGATGGTAAACAATTACATTTTATAACGATGCAATGGTACACACGTCACAACATGTCTCTGAGTTGGAATCTATGTCAGATAATAACCTTCCAAAAGACAACATATATTTATCTGTAAGCTACCATGACATAGTTCAGTTGGTATTCGGGTTTGGATTTGTTCTAATAGGTCAAGAGTTCGATTCTAGGGACACACAGAGTGTGGGTGTTATGCTGCTGTCAGGCCGAAGACCTGGTTTGCGAGCATCTTGTGTGGGTCACTGCGTAAGTCTTCACCCAACCTAAGAAGCCGTTACGCTACTGATTTGCATCCTCTACAATGGTCCTTGGAGTTGGGGCGAGAGGTTTCGCTTTTTTCTCCAAGATTTATATGCAAATAAGATTACATAACCTAATAACCTAATGGCATAATAAATCGCCTCACATAAATAAATTACTATATTATGTAGAATTGACAACATTTTTTTGAAAGCCAATGAGATTAAATACGATAAAAAGACGTTCTCGATGCATTATGCTGCTACGGTTGTGCAAAGTTCGAAGAGGAGCCGTATCGTTTCGTGATCTGATGTACCTTATACGTTATGCAAAAAGCTGTTTTCGTAACTCGAATCCGTGAAATGTCACAATATAGCAACGGTTGCGATAAATTGAATATAAATATCATAGTCCAATAACTATTGGATGAGATTGAATATTCGGAGCGAGATCATATAATTTCTCTACCTAAGACAACGACAAGACATCGTGATGGATTGCACATGTTGATCTATTCCCTGTTGACAAATTTCGTTACCATCAAACACAAACGACTCCGTTGGTCAGATTAATGATGTGATGTTTTGTGAATTGTGATTGACGATCATCGGTCAGCTGCAGCGGAGATTCTCTCACTGTTTTAATCCCTCACCGTCCTCGACCAATTAAACATCTTTTTACAGCGACTTCTTCATCCGATCTCAATATCTCTTTCTGGGCATGTGTAGCTAGGCGGTGACGAGCCCGGTAGATCTCGATCCACACGTGATACGCTGAGTGGGGAACATCGAGCATAAAGCACTTACTCCTCTTTCCACTCGCCAGTCTCCGCTAACCGCCTCCGGAAAGTGGACGCAGGCGATATCGCCGGAAGATCAATATCTTGCTCTGAAATACTTTCTACCTGGATTTTAGTTCAGACCCACTTAATTTTTTTTCGTTTTCCCTCTGTACTCCACCATTCCGTAATGCGTTTAAATCCCCAATCTAACTGCTTAATTCAAGTTCACCAACTTCGTCTCTACTTGATTATAGGGTTTTCTCTGTTTGTTCTAATGTTTGGTTCGCAACTTTTGCCTACTGACAGTAGAGCTTGGGCAGAGGCGGAGACGATGGATATCGCTGTAGTGACTTTGATTTTGAGCTTTATGCTTGGAATCTTGTTGTAATTCCTCGGATGCGAAAATCTGGTATTTCCATTTCATTCCCATTTGATTATTGTTGTTTGAATATGATAAACATAATTTTGCATTTTACTGAAATTCTCAAGTGATTTGTGTTTGACTAGTGGAGTTCATGTCGTGCAGATAGTGGAAAACAAGTCAACTCAAAAGCTAGCGGCATGGTACTTACTTCAAGTTCCTTACTTTTTTTTTCTTCTTATTTTATTGTTTTTTGGCCTTTCTTTTCTGCTTTTGGATACTATTAATTTGTAAGTTTCCTCACTGAAGATGCCAGTGCAAATATGTGAATGCGTACTATTGTGTTACGAGTACCCTTACTAATATTAGATTGATTAGGAACTAAGTGAAGCATTCACATTGTTTAACTGTATGTTGCTAGCTGGCCTCAACATAAAGATCCCACTTGGTTTTGTTCGGTTTGAGCAAGAACTAGTGTTATCAACAGCTGTTGGCTCAAGTGGCAAGGGGCTTGAGTTCAATTAAGCAAAATCCCCGGTCCACTTTGTTTTGTTTGGTTTTTGTCTTATGGAACAAAAGAATAAACCTTTGGAGGATAATACATTTATGAGGTACTTCTTTTTTTCCTTTTTTTTTCTGCTTTTCTTTTCTTTTCCATCTGAGGTCTCAAGAGCATTAGCCAGCTGCAAATGTGAAATTTTTCAGGATACACTGCTCTTCAGCCAAAATACTATCTGTGACACTAAAAAGTCATTCTTTGCATTTGAATGTCAGATGTGTATTACAGCAAGCAACTTCCTCAGGATCAAAACAATCATATATTGCGTATTGAATGTGTAGACTATCATGTTTCATCAGGTAATTGTTTTCATTAGGTTATAATAGCAATAGAAGTGGAACTAGCTTTTCAACCTTATTAAAATGCATCCATACTTTTGTACACATAGGTATATAACAGCAACTCTTGACCTCTAAAACCAATAGAGCACATGGATCAAATTCATTCTTGTGATAAATGGTTTAAGAATCTTTCAGTCTCGGTGTTACATGGAATACCATAACCTGGCACCTTTGGTATGGTGTTGTTTTCTGTTGTTTCTTTCATTTTAGAGTTGGAGTATCTTTATCCCCTTGAATGTTCTTATCTAGTTGCATACTTCCCTCCTCAACTTCAGTATGTATCACTTTGCTCAACCTTAGAAAACTATTGCTATAGGATAAAAGGAAATTTAGAGATTGAGAGAGAAGATTTGAGATGTGAATTTCCAAATGAATACTTTTGAAAAGTTTTGCTATTATACACCAAAAGAACTATATTAGTGGGGGCTAACTATGGGAAGGGCTAAACAGGAACGAACAGAGGGAGGATTTTAGGTGGTCAGACAAGCAACGAATAGTGACCTAATCCCAAGTTGGTAGCAAGTCCTTGACGGAATGGAGGCTCCTTGTATCCTCCACAATCTCAATGGTAACATAATTTTGGCTTGACTGATGTTTAGCTGTTAGGCCGTCAACCTGCTAGCCTGGATACCTCAAGAACAACATTACCTCATTTCCATAGAGGCTCCCGCCTATGGCGGGTATAGAGGGTTTGATGTACGCAACCAGACCCATGTGTTAGAAATACACAGAGGTTGTTCCCTGATGACCCATAATAATGCGTCAAGTTACGTCGATCAACTACTACTCCTTAATATAAGAAGCGCGGTCAATGGACATAATCCCAATGGACACCTTCACTTTGGCTGTCAGCTTACAGAGTCTATTTCTAACCCGGATAAAAGAGGCAAAATTTTACCTTTTGGAGGAATTGAACTTTACATGCACCTGTTTTGAAATCAAAGGGGCAAGCTTAAATCAAATTTTAGTTTATTCTTCTTACAGTTTCATCCTTTATTTTGTGATCAGGCCTCAAATGTGTACACCAAAGATAAAGTAGAATTGCATGACAAGCGGACTGACTGCTGGATCATCATCAAACAGAAGGTCAATTACTTCTCTTTCGTCTATAACTCTTCATGATCTAAATGATTGTACAACAACAAGAACAGTACCCTATTGTCTTAGAGACTCCCGTCTATAGCGGGATATGGGGGGTCGGATGTACGCAACTATACCCATGTGTTAGAAACTGAAAATATAGGCGGGGTACTACGTGATTGATTTATAAGAATCTGAAAACATTCTCATCGAATATGTAGGTTTATGATGTTACCCCATATGTAGAGGTACACCCCGGTGGGGATGCAATTCTAACTCATGCTGGTGGTGATGCCACTGAAGGATTCTATGGGTAGGTCTTCGCGGTTTCTGCTTTTCAACTTTTTACTGTCCTGTTCCGGTTTTCTGGTTCTATGTTACCATCCACTCTAAATTTTGATTGGCAGGCCACAGCATGCTTCCCTTATTTATGATATGGTTGATGAATATTACATTGGAGATTTGAAGAATTAAAGATAAATGGAATTTTTGATCTCGTGTTTCATGTAATATCTTTGATTCAATCAATCATACCCAGTATATCTCAATAGTAACAAAAGTTATCGTTAGGGTTTGGGAAGGATGAGCTGCAGTCAAACAATATCTCTATCCCAATGTAATATCTTTGATTATTGGAGCTTATTAATTTATGTCAATGGATCTTTTGATCTTGTTTGTTCATTGTTAGCTGATGTGTGTTTTGCGTTTACTTTCTATTTTGTTAGTGTCTTGTTAGCAACCTTTTTTCCCCTTTAGATGTTCTAAAAATAAGTCCAACTTATCTTAATCCATACAAAGTTATCATATATTTAAAAACATCTTTATTCGTATTCAGAACGGACAACATATTGAATGATAATGTATGCTACAAGAACTGGTAAAAGTGATAATATTTTATAGTTGAAAGTCGTTTGGTAAAAATGATATTTTGTAGTTGAAAGTTAAGAGAAATCAATGATGTTCTTTTAATAGTTAAAACAGTAAAAAAAAGAGGGGAAAAAAAGAAACAAAGAAGATGACAATATATATAAGATGGAGAAAGAACTGAGATCTGAGGAGGTAAAGTATGAGGCAAAATATGAGGCTGAGGAGGTAAAGTATGAGGCAAAATATGAGGCCTCTAATCATGTGATGCCACGTGTACAAAAGAGTTTTTTTTTAAAAAGGAAAAAAAGTAAATAACGGGCCCTTTTGTACACGTGGCATCGCGTGATTGGAGACCTCATATTTTGCCTCATACTTTACCTCCTCAGATCTCATCCGGTCAGTTTGTTACATGGACGAGTCTTTCCGTCCGTGCAGATAATACAAAATATGTGCAAGTTTCATGGTCCTCATTCTTACGGCCACATCTTCAGAAGCATCAACAACATTAGAGGTTTCAGTCTATAGTAGAGTATAGGAGGTCAGATAAATACAACCATAATATAGGTATAGGAGGTCGGATAAACACAACCATACCCATATGTTAGAACTATATAGAGGTTGTTTTCAGATGACTCATGATGAAAATTGCGTGAAGGTGTGTCGATTAACCGCTGTTTCACAATATAAAAACAACAACCAATTTAGTGAATCATTTTGTTTTATTCCATTATATTTCAAAATCAAAGAAGAGTGTGACCATGACTCTATTGAACATATAAACTTTCTAAATATGTATTCAAGTTGGTTAGGTACTTTTATCAGAAAAAAAATGCTGTTACTTTACATTATGATTTTTTTTTATTGAATGGTGCCACATAAGTCGAAGAACGGTCATATGTATTATATAGACAAGTGACGGCCCTGTCCATTATTGAAATAGTCAAAAATTAAATCAGCTCCATACTCTAAAAGTATGGTAGGATATCCACATATACAGACATGTATAAGTATGTATGTAAGCATCTATGCTATCTAAGATTGTAAATAAGTGCGTCCAATCAAATATCAATAAATCAAGCGTATATTCTTACCTATATACCACATATAAAGTAACTATAGATGTAATCTTTCCTGACTTTAGAATATAACGAAATAAAACAAAATGCCTCACTAAATTGGTAACAATTATCGACACAGTATGATGTAATTTTCATTATGGGTCATCGGGAAACAACACGAGTATGGTTGCGTACATCTGACCCTCCATACCCCGTCATAGGCAAGAGCTCTAATGCAATGCGGTAATGTTGTGGTAGAGATCGAAACAAGGTCTTGTGGGAACGTTGATCACAATATTTGATGAGAACAAATGCTCAAAACTCTATCCTTCCTCTCCGTGTGATATGTTGTTATTGTTTTTCATGTCAGCTCCATTACCACAACGCTGATTTCTTATTTTGTCACTTTTTTTTGGTTTTGTAAAAGCTAATAGTGATTTGAATGCTATTGATATGGCAACCTTGGGGAAAGAGGGAAAAAAAACACCACCACAGCTCCTACACCATATCAAAATCAGCCGAGATCTCTTTATCGCCCTCATCCCTCACCAAGCCCCCGACCAACCGAACACTCCTCAGCAGGCTAGCCCTTTATTCGAACTCACCACTCTTCCTTGAACACGTATCGTCGGGTGATTTTTTTTCACCGCCGAGATGCTATGAAGCCTATCAAAACAGTGATCTCGTCGAATTCACCAATCAGATCATATCTCCATCCTCTCTCTCACCACATCACCCCAAACACCACCACCACACCCAAAAAAAAAGAAAAAGAAAAAGAAAACAGCAACAATAACAACTGAACAGCTCGCACGGGAATCAAATTGAAGGTGTACAGTAGGGAAATGACCAAAGCAAGCATTTCATTAAACTTTCCTAATCACACAAATGTTGAAGCTATAACTGTACTCAGATAAGATTACATGACTAGGCTACCCAAAAAGAAATATGCTGTGCTTTTGAAGAATCAATCGATTGAAAAAGCTAAGAAAACTAATGAGACATGCTACAATACTAAATCAATGCAACAAATCTAGGATATTCTTTTGGGGGTTTTGGGAAGGAGGGGGGGGGGTGGTGGACAATGATTTCCAAAAGAAATTGGTCCCCAAACACTGAAGTGATGTCTGGATGAGGACAAAGAATCACATAAATCAAGTTTCTATGTAAGGTATAAAGTCCCTCCTATACATCAAACTTCTTGGGCTGGCGCCATTGAGCCAGACTCCTCGACAGTGAATATAGTAAAGATACCGAATGCTGATTTCCCTTTTTACCATACAAACGTTTACCACCCAAATCTGTATACTTGGGACCCTTTTCTGTGCTTCTCTCGATCTGTACAATCCACCCAAAAAAAAAGAGTAAGTCACTTCAGTTATAAGTTTTTTACTTTCCAAGGGGAAATCAACATGAAGCACTGGAGACAGATCCTTAAAAAAAGTTAACATGTTGCACCTTGCTTATCTTCCCATTCTTCAGATGATATCGGATGCCAGACCAATCGATGGATTGTGAGAAATGCGAACGCAACGCAGAGACAGGATACAGAAAGTTGTCCACGATCGTGGCAATAAATATCTGCTCATTCCACCGAACAGTCAGCATAACCAGTTGCGTTATGTAATCACACCATCCCAACATATACGGGCCAGAAGAAAATAGGCACAGGACTTATGTTTCAAGGGTAACTTCCAGTCGCTCTTTTGTGACACATAACTGCACTACTCATACTTTGTCTCCTCAAACTTGTTTTGACTTTCCGTTTTACCTTTTTGTTCACGCCTAGCCTCTTATAGTAAAACATCAATTAAAACCAGAATACATATAACGCAAGCCTCTACATGTTTACCTTTTTGTTCTAGAGTTAAGTCTTTCATAAAGCTTTAGGATTCGAATATCTGCTTAACACAGCTTATCAAGCAATATACGCTATTTTACAATTGGCATATAGGATTGACTCACAAGACACCAGTTGTAACAATCAAGTGCAAGCGGAGGTGCCTCAGGAGACAACATGTTGCACAGCTGGACCTCTATTCTCGTCAAGTTCCACATGGAAAGCAGCTCAATAATTGTACACACAGCAAGACAGCTGACCAAAAGCAACCCTGCAAAAATAAACATGGAGTGAGGACAGTTTTCAACTACAAGAAAGAAATTTATTGCTTATCTTTAAGCCAATATCACTGGCACCAGTGGCAGTCACCTCTAGATTCATTAGCTTTTGCTTTTCCGGAAATATCAATATTGTCTTATATTCAGAGTTTTCGTTAGTAATTATGATTATGCTAACTAATGGTCCTCCTGAAATTTACTGCAGTCTAGGGTGCATAAAGACATGATTAGATCATCACCAGTCCAATCTCAGAACTGTGATGTGATAGTCATATTGAGCGCTTAAAATTAATCGATTGAGTACCTGATCAGCATTTAATCGATTAATGGACCGAATGCACATTGATAACTGAAGCTTCACTAACAAAATAGATTAAAATTCCAAAATTCATGCCAAAATTTCATGTAATATGATAATTACTTAAATCCTGATATATGAACGTGCATGCATTTGAGTACGACTGGTATAGAAAATTGTATACTTGATCATTTGACATCATTATACCGCATCATAAATCAATGGAAGAATAATCCCCAGCTTTTATGGCACTTAAAATTTCAAAAACGTAACTTTTTTTCATCATTTTTCCATTTCCAATGGAGTTAATGACACATGCTTCCTTGACTTTGGCATATGATGGAATAAAGCAAAATGATTCACTAAATTGGCTGCGGTCCTTATATTGTGAAGTAGCAGTTGATCGACATAATTTGACGCATCATTGTGGGTCATCGGGAAACAACCTTTATGTGTTTTAACACATGAGTATGGTTGCGTATGGCGGGAACCTCTAAGGCAATGGGGTGGTGATGATGTTGTTGTTGTAACTTTTTTCATCATTCAAGTGCAGTCTTTTAATAATGCATCAAATTTCAAAATTGTGTCAAGCATTTTATACAATCAAATAATTATCGATCTAACAGTAAAAATATAGCCTGCAAAAGATAAGAATAATGCAGTTCAGAAGGCTAAAATGTACGCATGAACTTGGAATGATTATCAGGAAAAAAAATGATTGAACCAAGAAGGGGGGGGGGAGAGAGAGAGAGAGAGAGAGAGAGAGAGAGAGAGAGAGAGAGAGAGAGAGAGAGAGATGGTTTGACCCTGTGGAACCTATCTAGAGACGCACCTGTTCAGCATCCTCTAGATTCATGTGGTTACAAAATAAGTGGGGGATGGGGAGAGAGGAAGATTTAAAAGATGGTAAAGAAAATCTTCTTTTTTCTTTTTGTGAATGTATAGGAAAGTAAATCATTTAAAAGACGTTATATAGTGATATATAACATCAGATATGATATACTGTTGCAGGTGGACAATGATTCAAAATGCTGGTCCTGCTTGCACAAGCAAGGTTGACCACCTTATTTTTTATTTTTTAAGGCTTTAACAGTTCCATCTCCACCCCACCACTCCTGCCCCTCTCTTATTTGGTGGAAGGGAAAGAGGTTGATACGGCCCAGCAGAAGTCTTAGTGCATGGCCCCAGGGCAAAAACTGCAAAGTTGCAACTCTTCACCCTTTAAACTATCTCTCAGACTAAATTTTGCACGCAACAGTCAACAGTTTTTAAACATTTTCATGATAGCTCAAACGAAAGAAGGGCTGACTGAAAGAGTGAGGTTACCTGTAGATATAGAGGCTGAATCCTCAAGAGAGAACCCTTTGTAGTAACATATTACTGCTGCTGCAACATGAAACCCGGACATGATATAGGGTGCCACAAATCCCCAAGACACATAACAGTGGAAAAGAAATAGTCCACGGTTCATCATCTTGTTCACTTTTGTTGTGTATGACTCCAAGACAAAAGTTTGCTTCCTTAGATAATTCCAGTACCTTCACAAAGTAAAGTGTTTAGCTTTTACAAAACGTGTCTGAATGTTTAAATTATATAACCTACCTTGAAAAGCTAAGGTCACTTGCAAGAGGATGTGGAAAAACAGCAACTGGTGGGGACGTGATAAGCCTCTTGTGAGCCCCTGAAAGACCATAACCATGTTAAATTTACATGTTTCGCAGGAAAAATAAAGCCCGAAATTGTAGGGCGCTGCAGACAGAATCTATAACGGTATTTCTGCTGACTATCAGGAATCAATACCGGAACAAGCCCATTGCTAAACCAACCCAGTTAGGAAAGAATGGAACCGAAAAAAGAAATTGTAAACATAAGATGCCCCTAATCAACATGATATTGATTAACTTTTGAACTAACTTCATCATTAGCTTACAGTTAGACAAACTAAGCATCTAGCTGGAATTGCTAATCACCTATTTTCTGAAGGACCCTAACGTTTTTAGAAATATTACCAGCTATAGCTGCAAGAGTCATATCATCCGAGTAGCCTCCATCTCGAAGTTGTGAGACCACACCATGCCGATCATTTCTAATATCATCTGCATGCATCTGGAAATACCAAGAGGGAAATAAAGTTCCTTACAATAGGAGCAAAGAACTTCAAACCTTGTAAAGAGGAAAGGTAAAAGATTTTACCATCATGCATCCTCCCCAAAGAAAGAAAGTTCTTCCACCGGTTGCAAATCCCATTGAACATGGCTGTAAATAAAATTAAGATAAGTTTAGCAAGATAGGACAACTTGATTTTGACGAGAGGTACCAAATTCGACAGAAACTCCGAATATAGGAGCATCAATATACCTAAAGAATTTGATATGTGGAACTCTCAACATCATGAGAACTCCTATATCTTTGATAGCGACTTCTAGGCACAAGCCCAGGGCTTCATGCCAGAAGCCTTAAGAGTTTTCTACTACTGATTTCACCGATTAAACAGACATATCTAACGTATCCAACGAAAGCCTTCCGTATCTCTCTATCATAGAACACTGATAACTCTGGCCTAAAAGAATAGACTGCTAAATCAAGGGAATTCTAGATTTATCAAGCATTTAACTTCTGAGAATGGATTTCAACACATCCAAACTCAATAAGCACATACCCTCCTTGTTTCATCACCGCTGATTCTCAACTCATGATTAATCTTTATCCATTGATGAAATACTAGGGGCATGTAGTTCTATATATTGGGTTCTGAAAACCAAATCCCTTCACTTGTTCTTATAGTACTAATTACTCATAACCAGAAAGACATGAGGAACAAGAATAATTTAAATTTGTATTGAATTGACTAGAGAATGTAGACGTCTTTTTATGACCAGACATGAAAACAGAGCACCCTGTAATGTTAAGAAGCCTTTTCATCGAAAGACTAGTATCCGCACGAAAAAACATATTAGGAGACTATCTATTGGAGCGTTATATAGCTCAAAATTTTTAATCCACACCAACTGGTTGCTTAATGCATACGAGGCTAACAGAAAAATTGCAATTGAAAGCAAGAAATGAAATCATACCATGTGATATTCATAGATGCAGTAGCTTCCCAAACTTCCGGATGGCAAATCAAGTGGATATCCAGTTTGAATAAATATCTGGGCGCGGTAACTGTTTTAACTAGATTTTACTAAGCAAAAGAAAATGGGTAACAACCAACAAAGGGTATATGATTGGTCAAACCTCAGGATTCTTTTCCATCTCTGCAGTAAGAGCACCAATAGATCCAGGATGTAACCTCACGTCATCATCTAAAAAGAGTACATATTTGCTGTCCGCATGCATGTTCTGTACACCAACCTGAAAGAAGCCAAGTTCTTGGTGAGCCCAAACCAAAGAAAAAAAAACAAGGGGAAAAAAGAAGAAGAAAAAGAATAAAATTTATAAAGATGGAGAAAAAAAATCATAACGTGTTTATATATATATATATATATATATATATATATATATATATATATATATATATATATATATATATATATATATATATAGACACACACACACACATATACATATGCATACATACATGCATACATATACATGTGTGTGTGGACGGAAAAGAGAGAACACGACTAAGAGAGGCACAAACTGGAGAAAAGTATGTAAGTACCAATTGATTGTGTATCTTCTGGCTGCAAGTTGACGACAAACCCGCTACAATGATTCGAACATCTACATCATCCTGTGTAATGCATTCAATTACGAAAGAAAGAAGATAGGTAAAGGACGACGACGACAACCACCCTAAAAAATAGACGGGGGCTGTGAAACTCTATGCAGAAAACTAACTGGAGTAGTTCTAAGCAACTAGAGAGACAAAGAGAAGACTTGTGCCTAGGGGTTTAAATGAGTTAAGTGGTTTGTGAGTTGATCAAGTTCAGCTCGGATTTTTGTTCGACTAATTTAGCTCGATAGAACTTGAGATCGAACTCGATTTGGCTCAAATATCTAACAAGCCAATCTTGAACATATTTATGTTCGATTTCTTAGTTCATAAACATGCTCGAACTTATAATATATATGAAAATCAAGCATGCTTTGCTGTTATATTAGTATATTTGTTTGATACATAAAAAAATTAAATATGTTAAGTGATAATTATTTTAATGATAATAAATTTTCATTAAAAAACTAATAACGATTCACTAATATCAGCTAAAAATGCATGTTTCTACTTGATACATGCAATCTTTAAAATAAAAACCGTGCTCGAATAGGTTTGAATATTGTTCGAGTTCAACTCAAGTTTGAAGACGATTGAGCTCGAGATTGAGACAAATAGCATTTAAAAATTGTGCTCCAGCTCGAGTTCAAAAAAATTAAAATGCTCAACTCAGTAATTTACTGCTCGGATCGGCTCGGATCATTCCCCTACTTGTACCATCAAGAAAATAGCCACAGTTTTTGGGAGCAAAACATTGGAGCCAATTCGATCCACTAATGTCCATGTTCAATAATCACTAGATAAATCATTTAGCATCAAACTGTACAAAGCCAATATCTCCATGTGAAGCTCGGATTTGATAGCCCTTCAGCCATTTTCTTTATAGGAAAAAGCACTTAATAAGTCCAAGCAATATGTATCTTGTTTGACACTAATGTAAAGAGTGCTTTCAGTATTAACACGAAGACCGGTAGTGAATTATCAGTTTTAACTTGATTTGGACCACTGCATTTCCTGGTATCAATCAGGGCTTGATTTGAAAACTAGTATCCCCATCCCAGTGTGAATGAGATAAAGGTTTTTATAAAGAAAAAAAAGAAGAGAAGGAAAGACGAAATTTTGGTTCCAAAGTACAAGAAACTATTATTGCTAGTCCTGTTGAGCAATAAAGCTGATGAGTACAGCATATACCTTAAAATCTGCTAAAAGGCGAGTCACAGCATTGAAGGCAGGATCGTCTTTACTCTCAACAACGAAAAGAAATTCCACACTACCACCATATAGAGATGTAATCTGCATTATTCGTCAAAGGGGGAATTGTCATTATATGAAGAAATATATTTTAAGCAAATAAATAAAAACGGAATGAAAGAAAGTTTCAATTAGAAAAAAATTTCTTTCCTGGGTCCCAAAAACTGGTTTTGGAATTTCTTCTGCACAAATAGTTCGTAAATAGGAAAATTTATCTTATTGGGTCCCAAAAGCTAGTGCCACAATTTTCTTTTACACTGATTCATTTTCAGCTTGACGGATATAAACAGTGGAGGATACAGTTTGATACATGATACATGAAGTTTTCATGTCTATTTGGTGGTATTGGTAGAAAATTGGAAAAAAGTAGTCCAAACAGTTTTGAAGCCCAGAGTTATCTCAGTATACTACATCCATATCAGCATAACAGAGACATGAAGAAGAAACAAAATCAGTAATATGTTTGATAGCGCGCAAGATTCAAGGCTCAGCTTGCATGCTGGCCCAAAGTTATGTTAATTCTTGGGTAACTTACCTGCATCTACTTTCCAATCTAAAAGTTAAAAAAGATGGATGGCTGAACACTGCATCATTGCAATTAACAAGGTGCTCTAGCTATACCTGTGTTCTCCAGTTATGCAGATTGTGCTCTCCAAATCCTTTTAATGGCATAACAACTGTCACCTTAGGCAAACTTGCCTGGTTAGAATGCTCAAGTTCACCAATATCATGGCACAGGAAAGCAAAATTATTGCCAAGTTTCATACACTCCTTCATTTGTCTTATTTCTCTGTTCCTGAAAGGAGGTGGAAAAAAAACTTGTCTCTCGAGGAAGAAAAACTAGGGCCTCAATTGTCCAGTAAATTCACAGTATTGACAATGAGCATCATCCAATCAGGATACACTAAATGCATAAATGCATTAGAATCTCTACCTGACATAAGCAGCAAGAGCCCATCCAAGAGCAAGAGCTAAGCATATAAAACAACCCTGCCACATGGGTAGATGAACCAGTTATCATGATATAACAAGCTTTTCAGATGCCGGTACAAAGAAACAGGCAACCAGAGATAGTAAATACAAGTAATCATAGTTGTTATTTCTTATGAAATGGGGCATAGACAAGGAAGGAGTAAATATCACATTCCCGTGGCAATTATGCTTAAAATAGGAAGGTCCATCCACTATATGTCTATCTAGTCCGCTCAAACATGGACAATATCAGTTTGTAGTGGAGATTATTCAAGAAAAGGAAATCAACTAACTATTTGAACTCCAAGTAGAGTCAAAAGATCATCACTGGCATCATGATGTTTCTTCTTTCGTTATCTTAAGATCTGTCCTCAAGTCCTTCAGTTCTACAACAACCAGTCCTCCCCCAGAATTGAAACTTTCAACAAATAAAAACTTATTCAGAACTTCCGTATAATGTAATTACTCTGCCTGGTTCCAGATCACAAGAATCTAGCATCACATGCTTAGATTTGGTCTAAAGTCTAGAGAGTTTGACATAAGCATCGGCAAACGTAATCAATTATGGGACATGTACCACTGTAGACTATACTGCATTAGCTTCCCACTGAATTGAGCCCATCGCACCAAATCAAAGCATTAGTTTCCTATTGAATTGAGTCCACCAGACCCAATCAAAGTCTAATATAGCTGGAACGACTAACAGCAATATCAGACCAAGCAATAGCATCCAAATTACATATTTCCCGAGCTTCCTCCTCCTAGAACCCCATAGAACACCCCCTCCCCTCTCCCCACCTCATCCCCTTCTTTATCAAACCAAAATTTGCTTTATCACCTCAAAAAATCATCACGCCAGTAACAGTATGGATGAGAAAATACCAAAGAGTTAAATTCAAAAGTTGCACTTTCACTTTGCTACGCTTCAAAACACATCCGTTCCTTCCCACTCAGAATTTAGATCTAAACCGTAGAATTATGAATCCCGTACTCCTCCCTTCCGGTTTTCCTTCAAATAAATACACAACCAAACAGAAACATCCGTACCTGGATCTGAACAAAAATCGCAGGAGCACCAATACAAGCTCTGCTTGCCGCAACCAGCAATGCGCCCAGCCTATCCAATGAAAACGACATTGCTCCAACAAAAGCTCTCTCCTCCGCTCCCCAACACACAAGGAGAAAAATAATCTAAATATATGACTGAATGTATATAAATTATAGGGAAAAACAATACCCTGGAATGTATCTCCAGGTGAAATAGAGAGAAATTGTTTCAGATCGCCATAGCTGGGAAGCACATGAAGATGATATGGGGGGAGGGATGGGGGCGGGGGGGAATTAGGAGAGACCGCGTAATTTTATATTTCGAAGATGTCTGTATCAGCGGTCGTAATTTGCATCGGGTCAGCAGTTTATGAGTGGGCGCGTGCTTTTTTATGTTTTTAGGGGGAGAGGGGAGAACGGCAGAGCAGGAGGGGGGGGGGGGATGGTAATTGGGGAAGGGGGATGAGATCTCCTCACCGCGCGGCCCAGGACACGACACGTGGCAGCAGTAGGGGGTGGTGAGGCTGGATGAGGGTTACTCTCACCCAGCCTCACCACCCCCTCTTTTTGCCACGTGTCGCGCGGTCACGCAAGCGGTGAGGGGGGAGCGGTGAGGGGATCCTGGGGAAGGAGGGTAAACTGTGTGTATGATTTAATCCAAGTTGTTGGATGCTCGATCTTGTCCAATCCATATGAAACACGTTGGATTAGGATCTAGTCCCTGGAATCAATATACTTATTAACACATACGTATATATGCTTACCGTATGAAATTTGAATCATATCATTGACTTCTACCTGGACTCTTTATGAATTACTTAGGTGACGTTTGTTTCGGACTTGGATATCGGAATCAGAATCAGAATGTACATGACATGGTATGTGTTTAGAGTATATGAGTTTGAGCCTAAAAGTGATAGTTGTTTCACATTGAAGTGGGAATGAGCATGATAGACATTGATGGTGTTTGGAATGTATTGGAATTGAAATGAGTATCGAATGTGGGCGGTCGGAGAAATGGTCGGAAAAATTTGACCGGTCGGCGGCAGCGGACCGGCGGTGGACAACGGTGGCGTTGACCGGCCATACCCATCATTCCCTCATATTGATAGACAAGGAGGACTAGTATATCAAAAAACGATATCCATTACCAAATACTTGGATATCAAACCGAAACGCATAACCCCTTTCTCAAACTTTCATGGGTTTGGATCACTCTTAATGAGAACCCTCCAACCAAACACCTTCTTAGTTATAGACCTTTTGATTGGGCAATCAAATGTTTTTTTTTTGTCGCTTTCATGACATTGCTCAGTTGATATTCGAGTCGGAAAATTGCTCTAACAAAGGTCGTAGATTCAAACTGGGACACACGCAGCGTGTGTGCAATAATAGGTCAGTAATGTCTATGACATTGATCCGGCCTAATTGTATTAAAGGGTCGTTGATCCAGTTTTCAATAGACACTTTGTGTAGGTTCTAACAATGACTTATCAGTTTAGAAAGTAAATGAATTACTGATTTATATCTTCCCTAAAGTCTATAGCATTGAAACAGCAGAGACTTCAAAGAGTCAAAGATTTGACTTTTACTCCAACTAAATTTTTTCTCCCCCTTTACAAATTGGCGAACCAATGGAAATATGCTTAATGGTGTGGGAGGTTATTTGCTTAGCTGGCATATAAACACAGTGGCACGTGTGGAGTGGGGTAATGTGGGGAAGATGCTACTCGCTGATTCGCATCTCCAACTTTTATATGTTTGTGCTTTGTACAATATGTTTCTTTTCTTTTTAATAATAGCTATAAGTGGAGATGTGTACGTAACAAATAGGCTACAAACATGTATGTGAGTGAAAATTTGATTCAGTTGACTCGTCTTTTAAACATCAATTCAGATATGTATTAACTTTCTTTTGAACTTTTTTTTAATCAACCCTTCAAGTTTTTCTTCCATTTTATGCTCAATGTAAATTATCATTGCACAAAATGACAGGACAAATATTTTAAATTAATTAATCCATAAAAAAACACATGATCATAAAGGTTAGTTTAAGTATCATTTACATGTTTCATGATATTGATTTTTATTTTTTGTTTAAATATGATTTTTATAGTTTCTTGCTCACAGAAAGACTAACCGACTTTGGATGAGCGCATTAGTCACGACTTACAAGATTTGTACCTTTCTGAAGACATAGTCCAATATAGAAGTTCATGAAGGGAGGTGATTAAAGTTAAGAAAGTGTAAGCATGATATATGGACACGTTAGAGTATACTTAGGGAGCTTAAATACTCTCTACACTTTAGGTTGACTTTGTACGTTTTTGTTTTTGCCTTTGTCTTTCATTATTTATGCATATATACGGTTACGACTATTTTAATAGTTTTCTATTTGTGTTTACTAAATTTCTTCACTAGTACACAAGCACATCATATGTTTATTATTATGTCATATGTACAAGTACATATAGAACCGGAGGTCTCACTGGAAGCAAGCTCTCTATCTTTTGGGATGGATGTATCGTTTGCATGCTCTTCACCCTTTCCACACCTTAACGTTAGCTTTTGATGTCGTTGAGATATACTGGCATTTGTTTTTGTTAATTTTGGTGCACTAATAAGATAGTGTCTAAAATTTACAGTCAATCTTGCAGTAGCTCCACGCATAATGTTGGGAATCTAATCAGCTTGATCCGATGTGCGTATATATTTCGGGGTGAGATCCTCTCACCGCCGCCCATCTTACCCCCCACGTGACCGTCCGCCACGTGGCAGTGGAGGGGGTGGTGAGGCTGGATGGGGGTCACCTGCATCCAGCCTCACCAACCCCCTCCCCTGCCACGTGGCAGGGAGTCATTTCTTACCCCAATAATGGGGGGTCAGGAGATCATGACTCATATATTTCAGTCGAGCACGAAATTTTGTTTTAACTAGCTGTGCCAAACTTAAAAGAAACCATTTAAGAAATAATTAACATGTGATATGAATGGTTTCATACACTTTAACACGTAATTTTGATCTTAAGTTTAGGGATCAAGGAATTGGCTAAATACTATGAAATCCCCCAAGAATTATATATATTCGTTGTCAATATCACTTTATGAATATTTTTTTTGTCTAGGCTTGACTTATATTATGTAGGTTTATATGAAATAGTTTTATAGGACTGAAAATACTTAATCTTGACGGATGCAATAATAGGTGTAATGAGGTGTCTTACCTGCAATTAGGGGTGTTAGCGAACCGAGCCGAACCAAATATCAGGTTTTCGAATTCGGTTTTGTTTAGTTAAACAAACAGTTTAGCTCAGTTCATTTACTGTAACAAACTTCAAATTTTGTTAGCGTTTGGTTTGGTTCGTTTACTGTAACGAACTTCAAATTTTGTTTGCATTTGGTTTGGTTTGTTTACTGTAACGAACTTAAATTTTGTTCGCGTTTGGCTCGATAACACTATTGTTTAAACGAAACGAATGGTTCGCGAACAGCTTGACTCGTTTTAGTAAACGAATCTAATTAGGTGTTCGAATTTGGCTCGTTTAATTAAAATTAACGAACAAACTCGAATCAAATACGAATCGAACTCAAACAGTTTACGAACTGTTCTGTTCGACACTATGTGAATTGGATTAACATATAAGAATAAAAATATCCATGTCGAAGTGGTTTTGTAGGAGAAGAAATAGGTTTCGTCTGGGGCAAGTTCTTCATTTAAATTATTCTGGGAATATGCTGTGCTTGAAGGGGTAAGAAGATTATGGAACAAAAGTGACAGAACATTATGACATGACACATTCTCTAGTTGCCTGCTCTCATAATGTGTGTGTGCCTAGTAGAGTCAGTAATGAATCGAAACGAATAATAGGTATTTCTGGATCAGATTCGTTTAGGTTAATGAATAGTGTAGTATGGTTCAAATTTATTAAACGAGCCAAACTATTCTAGTTTGGCATGACTTGTTGATATAAACGAATATAATTAATTGTTTGAACTCGGCTCGTTTTGAACTAAATACAAACTAAACTCGAACTGTTTACGAACAATTTGATTCGTTAAATACCTATGTATGGACTAAGGTGGGCCGGGGGGATGGCGGGAGTCTTGCTAGGGAGCTGTCATGTATGGATTTAGAAATAAACAGAAGAGAGAATATATAGTTCTTTTATATAAAAAAAAATGGCCATTTGATTTAAGAAACAAAGTCGTCATTTGACTTTGTAATATTGAAAGATGTAACTTTATATAGTGTTTGCAATGTAACCATGGATAAAATTCACGAAAAGCATTAGTTTTATTTTGAGTTTTAACTCAGAACATGAAGGAGATTGAAAATGAGGTTCTAAACATGAACGTGACAGATATCAACAGAGACAAGCATGAAAACAAAAAAAGAAAAAAGGTTACTTTTCCATGTTCACTGATTAATTTATTAGTATTACTTCATAGAATTAGTAGATAACTCAATTTAATATAATAAATGTATCAACTAATAGTTCCATACTGACAATATTATTTCGTAAGCATTGCTTCCTGGAATAGAATTGCAAGAAAAGTTAAATGAATGCTTGGACAGACCCAAGCATAACTCTTGGTCGGCTCGGACGCATACCTGAGTCATGTCGGCACTTATTCAATATGACCAAAAATAGTTAGAACAGTAATCAGTCTTATAAGACCAGCTCGGCATACTGCACCTCGGCTCAGCAATGTATTAGTCAAAGCAACCGCTTCTAGTCAACCTCAGCAAGTGAATATTCAAATATCTGATCAACGGTGCATAAATTTACAAGGAATTAAGTTCTGTTCAGCCTCGGAACAGTCTCGGCCTCAGTTTCCTGATTGCCCCGAGCTCAAGCCTCGGCCTCAATCTCTTACAAGATATTTATCAACTAACGTCTGGACCCACCAAGGCAATTCTGCAAGTACTTTCCAGGTGTCAAGCATCGCTTGGTTAAGTACAAGATCATTATTGTTGGTCGACCTAAGTATCATAGTTTCAGCCACTGGCGCAGCCGTATTCGTAGTCATCTGTCCAATCACACTGCAGACCTACAGCAGACAAAGTAGCCTTTCTGACACACGCAACAGCCACATCATCGGGCAAAGGACTAATCTTATCAACTTTGTGCATAAAAGGACCTCTTTCAAGACAAAAGAGGAGGGGTCAACCACAACTTTCGGAGCCTTCTTCTCTAAGGAAAGAACTCCATCTTCTCTAACTCTGAAGATCTTTCAGTGAGATATCTCCAAAACGGCATCTCAGTCGACATCTAAACACCCTTATTCTCAGTGAGAACTTGATACAGGTTTCTTTTTAAATCTTTATTCCAACATAAAATGCATACAAAAATACCCATAACTAACTTGAGCGTCGGAAGGTTTTCCCAGGACAGCACACTGGGCCTCTAACGTTTCTCTTCCTTCTCAGGTTCTATTGACATACTTAAACGGAAAGCTAACGAAATACTATAAGGATCATCTCTGAGTCACCCGGTGAGGATCTCGGCATCATTACTGTTATAACCCAAAATTTTTGAACTAATTGTTACACGTTAATATAAAAACTAGGTAGTCGTTGTGTGTAACGACCATTTCGAAATTAAAGTAATTATAGTGTGTTGATTTTACCCAAGTAATGTTATAACTATATAATTGTTATATACGCATAGGGCAAAGGAAAAACAACAACAAATAATATTAAAAAAGAAAAAAAAAAGTGAAGGTACCGTAGGATAGTAATAAAGGAAAAAGATAAAAACATAAATAATAATATTTAAGTAAAGAGAAGGATAAGGAGGAAAAATTTAAAAGAAAAACAAAAAAAAATAAAAAAAAGACTTGATTTGGGGGGTAACGGTTCCCCCAAAATCGTGGCCAACGATTTGATAAAAGGCAAATGTGGGGCGGCATTTAGGAGCAAAAAAAATAATAATAAGAGCGCAAAAAGGGACAGAAGGGGCGGCGGCAGGAGAAGGAGGAGGAGGGGAAGAGAGAAAGAGAAAAGGGAAAGAGGGGAAGAGAAGAATAAGGAAGGAGAAGGAAAGAAGAAAAGAGAATCCCAAAGCGTCTCAATCCATTTGCTAACTCATACAAGCATGTAATTCATTTGCAATCAGGTAGGTTCCTTTTCTCCCTTCAGTTGGTACAAATTCAAGCATGCTCTAGTGATATTTTATGTGTTTTTATTGTTTTAATTGTTGAATTTCAGGGCATGTCGTTCAATCTTTGAAAAGCATGAAATTTGGACTATGTGGAATGCGTATACTGTTTTGTGTGGCTTGGATTTGATTTTAGGGAAAAATTTGATAATCAAAATAGTTAAACTGTTTCAAGATTAGGAATTTTCCATTTTGTTTTGGCCTTAGAATAGGTTCCCATAGACTGAAAATAGGCGAAAACGTAGATCGGGGTCGAAAAATGGCCGCCGAAGGCCGTCGGTGCACCGCACGTGCCGCTGGAAGCGGCCGCGGGTGGCCTTCACGCGCGCGCAGCGGCTGCACGCGCCTCTGGCGTCCCAGGCTGGAATTTTGGGGGGTTTTTTTTAAAAATAAATTAAAGACAAAAGGGCCGAAGCCCGGACTGGAGGCAGGCGGCCCCCACTGCACCAGGGCCTGGCCCATTATCGTCAATTATAAAAAAAGAAAGAAAGGCAGGCTAGCGGACTGGACCGAATGACCAACGGACCGGGCCAGCTGCCAACCGGCCCATTAACGCGAAGATATAAAAAAAAGAAATCGGGTAGCGCCCAGCCTTAGCGGGCCGAGCATGTGCAATGCGGACCAGACCTGACGAACTCAGGCCGGGTTTTCTGAAATTTTAATAATCAAATTTCCTGAATTTCTGGAATTGTATAATTGTTTATTTAATTAATTTAAAATAGAATTAATTATGGAAAAAATATAAATAAATATCAGAAAATCATAAATAAATTCCAGAAATTTTAAAATGATGAAATTAAATTATCTCCATTAAATTTCGGTTATTGTGGTGATTTATTTAATTTGGATAATTAGGTAATAAATAGAAATAAATTAGGAGAAAATGAGGAAAAATATAGAAAATACATAATAAATATATACAAGCCATGGAAAATAAGTTTAACATCAAAAAACATTAAATCACTACTCGGATAATAAATGAACCTGGTTTTGAGTGCCGGAGGATGGTGAGGATGGGCTAGGGGCCTCAGGCGATCATTAAGTGAATCTAGAATTGAGTGCCGGATGATGGTTAGGATGGGCCAGGGGCCTCAGACGATGGTGTTCTTGCATTCATGGACGTGCATTGCATTATGGCGGGTCATGACGTACGGGTCACGGGCGCTCAGGATGGTGTACGGTGGCGGGGCCACGACACTCAGGATGGTGTACGGTGGCGCGGCCACGCACACTCAGTATGGTGATTGTGGGGTGTACGACCCACAACCACTCAGTTAGAACCCGGGTTCATGCATTGCACGGTGGAGATATCGGCATCCTGTGTGACATGACTTTGTTGCGTGTGACATGCATAATTGGACATGCATCATGAAGTTGCACATTCTTTATCTGGAGTGAATTACTTTCCGCATTTTTTCGTATGCTTATGTGATGCCATGTTTTATGTGCTATGTGTTATATCATTTTTGGATGCTCGTCTTGTACTACTTGGAGGCAGGTGCCTACTGAGTGATTTTCCCGTCACTCACCCCTACTTCTCCCCTCCAGGTGAGCAGGTAGAAGCCTACGATTATGTCTTAGTTGAGGACATGGCAGACACGGTGGAGTGGGCAGACTGATGGCCGCATCTAGGACATGAGACGACCCTGCGGTCATTTGTTATTATTTTATTGGGATTTCATTAGTTACTATCCGGATTCGACCGTTGGCACATTGATGTTATTGCTAGTACTGGTTCAGTATTTTGTTGAGATATCATCTTTTATTCATGTAATTTAATGAATGGTATTACGTTTCCGCGCGAAAAATTTTTATGTCTTTTCGGATATGTTGGAAATTGATGCGACGCTTTGCATTTTCCTTAGTGAGATACGGCGGGCGTACTATTCCCGATGCTAGGGTTCGGGAGCGGAACGCTACAATCACAGTATAACCATGGATTAAATTGACGAAAAACATTAGTTTTATTTTGAGTTTTTTCTTAACTCGGAACATGAAGGAGAGTGAAAATGAAGTTCTAAACATGAACGTGACAAATATCAAAAGAGACAAGCATGAAAACAAAAAAAAAAGGTTACTTTTCCCTGTTCACTGATTAATTTATTAGTATTACTTCATAGAATTAGTAGATAACTCAATTTAATATAATAAATGTATCAACTAATAGTTCCATTGAATAAATATTTGATATATTGATGTTTTCTGTATATGGGAAAAGTACAAAATACACGTACATATAACCAAAGCCAACTACTATGATTACATCTAAGGAAGGATAAGAGTTATCTACAAAACTCTATCTAGGAAGAAGTTAGTATCCTATCAAATCTCAATCTTTACAATATCTAAATATCTAAGTAGAATATTTTATCTAAATATCTACAATGCCCAACTTGCCCAAAAAGTGCTTGAAATCCGTGGGACCAAGTGACTTGGTAAGCCCATCCGCCAACTGCAATGTACTAGAAACCTTTCGAGGCAAAATATGACCATTAGAATAATGTTGACGAATAAAATGACAATCAATCTCAATATGTTTTGTGCGCTCATGAAAGACTGGATTAGCCACAATATGCAAAGCAGCTTGATTGTCACAATGAAGTACAACCGGCGCAGAGTTGGAGACGCCCAGATCGGCTAGAAGGCGACGCAACCAAATAATCTCACTAGTGGCATAAGCCATGGCACGATACTCTGCTTCAGCCGAAGAACGAGAAACAACGGACTGTTTCTTAGAACGCCAAGATATAGGAACCGAACCAAGAAAGACGAGATAACCAGTGGTAGAGCGACGAGTAACAGGACAACCGGCCCAATCAGCATCACAATAGGCATTAAGACACAAGGTAGTATCAGCAGAAAAGAAAAGTCCTTGTCCAGGTGCACGTTTAAGATAACGCAGTAAATGGAAAACAGCATCAAGATGACATTTGCGAGGCATGTGCATAAACTGACTAAGAGCGTTAACGGCAAAACAAATGTCGGGACGCGTGACAGTGAGATAAAGCAAACGACCCACAATGCGACGATAAAAGGAAGGATCATCAAGGGGAGGTGCAGAATCCGAAAAATGACACCTTGGATCCATGGGGGTACTCGCAGGGCGACAACCAAGAAGGCCACATTCTAGGAGAATATCGAGTACATACTTTCGCTGATTGAGGACCATGCCAGCAGACGAACGAGCAACCTCAATGCCTAGAAAATACCGTAATGAACCCAAGTTCTTGATCTTAAATTTATGATCAAGATAAGCCTTTAATGCTGTAATACGACTAAGATCATTGCCAACCACAATAACATCATCAACATAAATCAAAACAGCAACAAAAGACGAACCAATGGATAAAGTAAATAAGGACGCGTCAGCCTGAGACTGAGTATATCCGAGTGCGGTAAGTGAACCAGTGAATTTTGCATACCAATTGTGAGATGCCTGACGTAAGCCATACAAAGACTTTTGTAACTTGAAAACATTATTCTCCCCCTGTCGAGAAAAACCAGGCGGAATGCGCATGTAAACATCCTCCGTGAGATCACCATGCAAGAAAGCATTGTTAACATCTAACTGATGAACATGCCACCCACGGGCAACTGCAACTGCTAAAAGACAACGGACAGTAACTAATTTGGCCACGGGTGCAAAAGTCTCATGAAAATCAACACCTTTAATTTGAGTATAACCACGCGCTACCAAATGCGCTTTATAACATTCAACACTGCCATCAGGATTATATTTAATTTTGTAGATCCATTTGGAATCAATGGTGCGTTTGCTAGGAGGTAAAGGAACAACAACCCAAGTTTTATTTGCCTCAAGAGCATCAATCTCGCGTTGCATGGCCTCACGCCAATGCGCATGTTTAACTGCCTGACGAAAAGAAGTCGGCTCATCCCCAATAGTAATGGCCGCAACATAACCATGATAAGAGCGTGATAAGCGAGCATATGAAAGGAAATGAGATAAAGGAAATACCGTAGAGTGCGCTGCGGGAGTGGAGGAGGCCGCCGATGGTACGAGAGAAGGTGGCAAAGCGACATCGAAATCAGCAAGACGACGAGACAACTGACGAGGACGCAAACTACGCGTGGACGGCACAGGATGGTTTGGACTAGAAGTGGAGTTGGAGGGATCCACCGAAGACAAGGAAGTTTCGGTTGAGATGGGCAGATCAGCGGCTGGGGTTTCAGCTGGGTTGGACAATCCTGCAGGGGGGGCGAAAATGTGTCGGCTGGAACTTGAGGCCTGGGCATAACATCAGCCGAAGGATGCTGCGCAACAAAATCGCATGGCACAACCTCGGGGTTAAGTGCTGGCCGATGGACAGGATTAAGGGTAGAAGGCATAGCAAAAGGAAACACATTTTCATAGAAGGAAACATCCCGACTAACATAAACTTTATGACTAGACAAATCAAAAATTTTGTATCCTTTTTGAGAATGGGGATAACCAAGGAAAATACCAGGGGAAGACCGCGGAGCAAATTTGTCACGAGTACCATGAGAGACATAGCCATAGCATAAACAACCAAAAACGCGAAGATGAGAATAACACGGAACAGAACCCAACAGAAGCTCATGTGGTGTTTTATTGTGAAGGACAGACATAGGCATGCGATTGATAAGGTAAACAGCAGTAAGAATGCATTCCCCCCAGAACATGACAGCCAAATGTGCATGAAAGCGTAGTGCACGAGCAACTTCTAATATATGACGATGTTTACGTTCGGCAATGCCATTTTGTTGTGGAGTGTATACACATGTGGTTTGAGCGTCAATGCCATGTTCAACATAATAAGAAAGTAGAGTGGACTGAGTAAATTCTAAACCGTTGTCACTGCGAACACACTTAATGGTCTTGTGAAATTGCGTACGCACCCATTGAAGAAAATGCAACAAATAACGACTGGTTTCGGACTTTGTTTGCATTAAATAGACCCAAGTACTACGACTATAATCATCAACAATAGTCAAGAAATAATGAGCACCCGATAAACTAGCAGTTTTATAAGGACCCCAAATATCGCAATGAATAAGATCAAAGATTTGCGTAGTTATGCTAGTACTATGAGGAAATGCCAAACGAGTCTGTTTTGCACGACTACAAGCATCACAAAACACATCTTTAGCAGAAACAACAAGAGACGGAAGAAAACGAAATTTAGAAAAAGGAAGATGACCCATGCGATAATGCCAGACAGAATCGGTGCATTTTATGGAAGCAAGGCTGCGACTGGGAGAAGATTGAAGAAAACAGTAGAGACCATCCTGCTGCCTACCCACTCCAATCAGCTTCCTCGATGGCATTTCCTGCACAACGCAAAAATCCGAGCCAAAAATAATGACACACTTTAAATCCTTGACCAACTGACTAACAAAAATCAAATTATGGGCAAACTCTGGGACACCCAGAACATTATGGAGGACCAAGCTATGTGAGAGCTTCACTGTGCCAATGGCTCGAACTGCCACATGAGTACCATTAGGGATTTGTACTGTAGCAGATACTTTGTCAGTGATAATGGTACTAAATATGGACAAATCATTAACAATGTGTGCATTGGCACCGCTATCAAAAAGCCAAGAGGAGGATGTAAAAGTGGCAATACCCGAATCATGTTTGCCTGCTGCAGAAACTGACTGTCCAAAATTACCTCCATTTATCTGCTCAACAAACTGAGCTAACTGATGCTGCTGCGCAAGTGTCAGACCAACGAACGAAGAAGGCACACCAGCACCAGAAATGGTACGCACGTCGGGCTCCACTGAACCACCCGATGACACGGCGGCAGCAGTGATAATACTACGTCCACCAGACCCCTGCGAACGCTTATTACGGTTGACGTTCCAGTCGGTGGGATAACCAATGAGGTCATAACAAGTCTCACGCAAATGACCGAGCTTGCCACAATGTCCACAACGTGGCCGTTCTCCCTTACCACACTGCTTGTTGGGTCGGCCATCAACAGGCGACTTCCAAGTCGAAGGCCGATTGTCACTCTGAGCAGCCATGACAAAAAAAAAGAACAAACGCAGGGGAAAAAAATGTCGGCCCTGGGAATGAAACTGAGGTCGACGGCGACTAGAATTTCGACGATTAAGATGTCGACTTTCAAAAAAACAGACGTAAGTCGACAATAAACTAACAGACGCAAGCGGAATTTGTGACAAAATCAAATTTCCTGCTCTGATACCATGAAGAAATATTTGATATATTGATGTTTTCTGTATATGGGAAAAGTACAAAATACACGTACATATAACCAAAGCCAACTACTATGACTACATCTAAGGAAGGATAAGAGTTATCTACAAAACCCTATCTAGGAAGAAGTTAGTATCTTATCAAATCTCAATCTTTACAATATCTAAATATCTAAGTAGAATATTTTATCTCAATATAGATACCACCACCCATTGCCTTAAGGTTTTGAGTGGAAATGGGCATCACCTCATCTAAGCCCAAGTTTCAATATGGTATCAGAGCAGGTTTAAAATGTGGACTCACACCTTGCCTGGCCCATGGTTGGCCACTTAATGTTTCCCCTCACCTAAGTCCAGATGTTCATGCATGGCTTGTGGTTTGTGATTGAGGGCGGGTTGTAAGGCACGTGTGTATGTTAAGCCACGTTGCCACGTGAGGGCGGGTGTTGAGAATTCCACATTGCTAATTTGAGGAAAAATGCATAGCTTATATGAGGATGAGACACCACCCATTGCCTTAAGGTTTTAAGTGGAAATAGGCATCACCTCATCTAAGCCCAAGTTTTAATATCCATACTTACAATATTATTTCATAAGCATTGTTTCCTGGAATAGAATTGCAAGAAAAGTTAAATGAATGTGAAATGAGTTGTTGGGGTTTGAGCGCGATATTCATCGTTGCCATATTAGATGGTCAACTCACATTGTCATGTTTATTTTTATTTTTTTTGGTAAGGTTTAAGAATGGCAAATGTTGTAATTAGTGAATTCGACAGATTTTAAAACAATATAAAAATATGTTTGTGACACACTGCTAGTTATTATATAATCAATCAAAGATACCACTTTTGGGGTCAAACCTTCTCCACTCCACACTACCACCTACA
Source organism: Eustoma russellianum (assembly GCA_036186865.1). Classification (NCBI taxonomy): domain Eukaryota; kingdom Viridiplantae; phylum Streptophyta; class Magnoliopsida; order Gentianales; family Gentianaceae; genus Eustoma; species Eustoma russellianum. Next base: position 4,487,508 of record AP025044.1, read on the forward strand.
AAAGATATCGTAACCTCTCCTTACACGTTAATTTTTTATTAGTTATAAAATAACTAATATGATGTCAACAAAACATGAGATATAGTAGGGTGGATAACTCATATCATTCTTTAACTATAAGGTCATGAGTTTGATTCTATCTGTGAGAATGAAGAACATTTTATAGCCAAGTTCAACACCTTCGAATAGAGAGCTTTATGCATTAAAAGAGATTAGTCACGACAATGAATACCTATGGAAAACCAAAAAAAAAATAAATTAGGATGTCGACATTTTAAAATTATTGAAACATGAGAAGTTATATTCATCTCATTCTCATTTTACTTCATAATCATTATTCTTCAATAATCAAACTGGAATGTTATCAAGTTTGGGAGTCTCTTTTCAATTTTTCAATAAAGTAGCCTATGTCATATATTATTATTTAATATAAAATACTGGTGGGAATAAGGGTTAAGCTTCACTAGAAATGGTTAATTAATCAGATGAGATGCCAGTTGTGTAGCGGATATTGATATTTAGATCACCAAATGTATATCATAGGATTTTCAACGTGTAGAACGATTAGAGGATAGCTTGTTAGCCCATATGAAATTCAAAATCTAAGAAACTAAAAGGAAAATTATTTTTATCCCTTTTATGTATGAATTTTAGATGTAAAACTAATGGAATAATTTAACGGAAATTGGTTATTTCACATATATTTACCAATCATAATAAAGTCCCGAAGTCATCCAAAATGCAGTACACATCTTTCTCATATATTTAACGCTCTTTTGTTTACATATACTTCTTGATACAGATATGATGTAAATTGCAAGATGTATTTTGATAAATAAATACCCCAAAACAGAGTATAATCTACAACAACAACAACATTACCACATTGGCTTAGAAGAACCTGTCTATAGCGGGATATGGGAGGTTAGATGTACGCAACCATACTTATTGTTCCCGATGACCCATAATGAAAATTACATCAAGTTAGATCAACAGCTAATTCACAATATAAGAAGCGCAACCAATTTAGCGAGTCGTTTGTTTTATTCCATCATATTTAAAAATCAAAGAAGAGTCTGTCCTTGATTCCGTTAGAAACATAAACAAAACAGAGTCTAATCTAAACAACTCGAAATTCTACTCTATAACAAGAATATACAGAATTTGAATCGCCAAACTGAAATGAAGCCTATTCAACTTTATATGTTATGTATTTGACCGCTAGTCTCCAGGACATAGTCCAACTGGTTTCGGACAGGGATTCTCGAAAGAGAGGTCAGGGGTTCAATTCTTGTCAAAGGCAAGAAAACCCCTTCTCAGCAAGTACATAGTGTGGGAGCTGGGGACTACTTACGCAGACTACTGTGTAAATGACCAAGCTCCTGCTACAGGGCCGTTGGGTACCTGATTTACATCCCTACACTACTACTGTGTAAATGACCAAGCTCCTGCTAGAGGACCGTTGGGTACCTGATTTACATCCTTACACTACCTTTGAGACTGAGTCTGGCAGGGACTCTTAATGGCGTTGGTTCAACCTTTTTGTATTTGACCGCTAGAGTATGACATGTTTGATTACGTACTTGCAAATGCACGCATGTGTATGCGTGGACCTTTGTTTCTTACAAAATGGACAGGACCACGGACAGCTCTTCGTCCGTTAGTGTCTTCACTTGTCTTTGACATGCATTTGATGTCTGTGAGAAACTTTTATCATAGAAGTCTTTATTAGATAAGCTATCATTTTGTATGCTGTGATTTCATTAGTTCGGTGGAATAATTGTCTTAGGTTCATGTTTTGTGATCTTCTGCATGAATGCAGTTTCGGAAAGAATCTTAACAGATCTGTTGTCTATCCACATTGAGTAACTTTTACTTGATCAACAATCTTTTTGCTAAGAATTTTGGTAGACTTTAGAAAGCTTTTTGAACAACCTAAAGATGAATTCAGACTACAATTCATGTTTATTCCGCAAAACTTTTATGTGAGAGCTCAAAACAATCACTTGTTTTCTATCTTCTTGAAAACGAAGTTGGAGTTCTTGAATTTCTTTCATTTTATCAAGTGTCAACTTTTTTCATATTGGTTTGCAATATAAAACATATGATCAAATTCTTAATTCTAGCGTGGTGCATTTGATCGGCAATATTCTTATTCAATCCAGCCACAAACATACGCATCGTATAGTCCATTTAACAACCATTGTAATGCTCTACTACAATTAGATGTTCTTGAAGAAAAGATTGATACCTAAGTATTTTGTTACGCCAATGACTTACCCTAGTTCTTGAGAAAGACCAAATTGATTCACGTGCTCTCTCAGTTCCTCAATGTTGCTTTTGAAGCACTTAACTCTCTAAAGTATTTGACCACTTATCATCTTCATGGGGATGATTTCTAGTTGTTGCTTGTCTTTTTGACATTTGAACTCTTAGAAGTGTTTCACATTGATGCAAGCGAAAAAACTAAACATTCCATGGTTTAGGAAACCAAACACTCAAAGAAGAAAGAAAAGACTAACACTAAGACGAAAGAAATGGTTACGTTAGTACAAAGAACGAAAAACTTAATTTTTTGTCTTCACTCTCGTGTATGAATTCATTCAAACATTGGTTTTTTACTTCTCTTCGAATATCTTACCACTCAATGCTTTTTACCTATAAGTTTGTCTTCTACGTGTTCAAATCGTTTGAATTAATAAGACCAAGTAAGATGAAGATCTGATGTTCTCAACGCTGTTTTGACGTCTTATCCTCCTCTTTTCTTGAAGGCTCTCAAGTTGCAACAAGATTAGACACGTTGACACAAGTATATATGCAAGAATATATTCAAAAATAAAAAATAAAAAACCAAGAGTGTGTAGTATGGTTTAATTTAACGCTAAGAGGTTGCTTTGACAACTCTTATTTTGAAAGGCTAAGTGCTAAGCTAAATATCATCAAAATATACTTAAGAAATAGGTGCAAAAATCTTTAAGATGAATATGTATGGAATATGTATAGCTTATGTTAGGATCAAATTTTGGATTTTTTAAAGTAGGTATTTTTTTTCTTTTTTTTGGTCAGAAAAAATAAAATCGATAAATAAAGGATGCTGGCCAAATTTCCTTTTTTTTTATCGAAACTTTTTTTAATAGTAAACTACCTCTTTTATTTGGATGAGGTGCGACTTTCGTTTCTTTTTTTTTTTTGGAGATAAAAAACGAAAAGAAATAATATTAGGGTTTTCTTTCAATGTTGGAGGCATGTTTAAGGGTGGTTGAAATTTGGAGAAAGATGAACATTAACAATCAAAGAAATACACCAAAAATCTTAAGTAGAAAGAGTAATAATTAACAAGCACAATAATCAAATAACTTAATGTGCCTAAATCCAACAAAAATGAGACAAAAAGTGACATTTTATGAGAAAAGACAAGGCTGCAGATCTTAAGGTTGATAACCATAACAAATCCTAATTTCATACAAGTCTAAATCCTAATTTCATACAAGTCTAAATTACATGTAAAGAAACTAAAAGATACAAGATGAAATACTCAAGACAAACAAAATCAAGAATCAACAAAAAAAAAATTTTTTTTTTTGAAAAGACGTTTAGGATATTGGAAACAAAAGGCACAAAATTTCTTATTTCAAGATGGTTCTGATACAATGATGATACGTGTTAAGCGAAATCACACGCTTCCAAAAACATCTTGATAACAAAAAAATTTAATGACTCACAAAAAACGAAGAATAACAAAGAATCATCATCATCATCCGTATCCAGTATATCTCAACGACATCAAAATCTAACGCTAGGGATTAAAAATTACAATTATTCGTGCACCCAGGGCAGAGTGCGTGAGTGCAAAGTTAACCCGAGTCTTAGATCATGATACAAACTTAATTTCATAGATCGTACCTTCGTAAGCATCATTTTTCATGCTCATGTTCATGTGCTTATAGTGCTAATCAAACATACTATCACTGGAAACTGATCACAAGCGAAGTAAGTAGGTGGTTAACAAAACTTGCAAAAACGAGATCGAGCGCATTTTCCATTAACGTGTTTAAGTGATTTAATTAATATTTGATACGCAGAATTATTTATTAGAATGTTAAAAGGAATCAAATTTATTCGCTGAACTTTTTTCAAGCAAGGCTGGAAGCTATAAACATCAAGGAAGTCTGGGTAATCAGTAGAAGATACATGTGCCATGTGGCATAAGTTTGTCGTGGAAACAGTCACTTACGTAGGTGTTCCACAGGCTTGTCGTGGACACAACCACTTATGCAGTTATGCAATTATGTACAACAATAACGTTACCTCATTGTTTTAGAAACTTCCATCTATGGCGGAATATGGAGAGTCGGATGTACGCAACGATACCCATGTGTTAGAAACATACAGAGGTTGTTTCTCGATGACCCATAATAAAAATTGCGTCAAGCTGTGTCGATCAACTGTTAATTCACAATATAAGAAGAGCATCCAATTTAGTGAGTTATTTTCTTTATTCCATCATATTCCAAAATTAAGTAAGAGCGTGTCTTTGACTCTATTAGAAATGGAAAAAAAATATTTATCAGAAAATATATTAGAATTATCAAGGAAGAAAATGGCTTACAATGTAAAACGCTACAAAAATAGTCTCAGCTATAGATGATTAAAATGTTTCATAGCCGTAAGAATTCGAAGTGTACTAACTGTTGGAGAAATTGAAATAGGTGAATGAGAAATTAATTCGCAAAGTGGATGGAAAACGCGGTTGTACGGTTACGTTTAAACAAAACGCGGTTAAGTTTGATAAGGCGTTCGGTTATGGTTTAAATCGAACGGTTGTTTAAATCTGATTCAAACGGTATCCTTCGATATAAGATAAGATCAATCTGGTTTGATCTAACGGTGGCAGGGAAGGCAGCTTTAATCTAACGGCCGAGATTTAAACTGTCCTAACCACCCCAACCGAATGTGGTTTCCATCTAACGCTCCAGGTTTAAACCTGCTAATCTATCTTCAATCCAAAGGCTGAGATTAAACCTTCCTAATCTAGATAGGAGGTTTTCATCTAACGGCCTAAATCAAACTTCGGTTTTGATCCAACGGTCACGGTACCTTGTTCTCCAACCGACTCCCCTATATAAAGAGGGCTAAGGGTGCATTTATTCACACACCTTGCTCTAGCATTTCATAGCATTCTGCATTCATAGCATTCGAGGCTTGCATCACGTCCGGGAGAAGTCAGGACATTCGAAGGTTCGAAGTAGTTCAAGTTCAGCAATGTCGCTCAACTGAACAGGTACCCGTTGTATCCTGGGAGACGGTTGCTCACGCCGGTTGGGCACAGTATACCGGAGCAATACGTCTTAAGGACAGAGTCCTCGACTCGCCCCGGGTTTGGTTTATTTTATCATTTCATACGCACACACTAAAGGACTGCGTCTTAGTACATGAGTGATTGTCTCCAACACTAACAACACCAACAACTATACCTAGTATATCCCAACATCAGCAAAAGCTGTTGATCTCTAGAATTTAGGAAAGGTGAAAGGTACACAAACAATACTTTTATCGCAAGTGATAAAAAGCTTGTGAGACTCGGGCTCTATACTAGCAAGTCGAGCACAAAAGAAGATTTTGCTAAAATTGGATCAATTACTCACTTTCTAGAGCTCATTCTTGATCCCCCTGCTCCCACCAATCAAGTGATGAAGGAGAACACCAGCTGCAACACTCACGTTCAAACTCTCCACAGCTAAGAAGGAATCAAATTCTCGCACTTGAAATTCAAGATCCACACCAGATCCTTCTTCATTTCCATCTCCTCCTTCAATTACACTCACAGGAGCATTTCCAGGAATTCTGATCAATTGACTGCAAGATCTCTCAACCAACGGCCTCAGTCCAGTGCCCTCACTGCCTAAAACAAGGATTGTAGGAGCACCAGGTAAAATCTCATTTAAAGGAACAGCTGCGGAATTAAATGCGCCACCAAGAACACGCCATCCATTTTGAGCAGAGGATGTTAAGAACTGCATCATGATCTTGCAAGACCTGAGCTCCATCACCTCAAGAGACCCTGCACTTGATTTGCTTACCACTCCACTCAAAGGAGCAGAGTTCTTGGCACATAAAACTGTTAGCAAGACACGATTAGGGAAATTGTTTTTTCATACCTTCAAAGTTTGATACAATGTCCTATTTATGTTTACATCAATGCTCTAAGTATGGTATATACTAATGATGATTGATCGTAATTGATTCTTTCCTATTCCTATACAAGGTAATGAATATTTGATGAATATTTGCTTTTATGACACAAATATGGTAACACAATCTCAACACTCCCCCTCAAGTTGAATTGTGGGGTCGCCAATATTCAACTTGCACAGTGCATCTTCAAATATTCGTCCATTTACTGCCTTGGTTAAGATGTCCGCGAGTTGATCTTCAGAACGTACATGCGGAAGCGTAATGATTTTTTCGTCAAGTTTTTCTCTGATGAAATGCCTATCAATCTCAACATGTTTGGTCCGATCATGTTGAACATGATTTTCTGAGATACTAATGGCTGCCTTGTTATCACACCTTTGTTAGTGTATGTGCCCTAGGCCATGATTTGGATATTTATGTTATGCATTTATTATTAATAAAAGAGGTTTTATTATCATTATTGTTGGTTAGTATGTTACACAATTTTGATATATGTCATTGATTCATTATTGTTATGGAGATAAAATAATTTATAATCAGTATGAGTATTGATTTGATAATCATGAGATGATTATGTGTATGGTGATACGAATCAATCTCATAAATACTTATTAAAGAACAGTGTATTGGACAGACCCATCATGAGATTGCTACATGGATTAGCGTCATAAGTAAATCTCATGATAGTCATGTTTTAATCCTTTGACTTGAGATTGTCATAGTTTCCAACATAAGGACTATTATATTTTGACATGATCAAACGTTATCCGTAACTGGATAATAATAAAGGTCATGATTGAATGTGATAGAAATTATGTAGAGGATATTGAACAATCAAGATAGAATTTGTCCCTCTCTTTTGAGAGAGATATCTTTGGGCCCCTCGATTAGTGAGACTGTGAAATGCATGGCCGTGCTCAAATGAATTGATAGTGTGATCAATATCATTTGTTTTATCAGTCTACTTAGAGATCGAGTAATCATATGTTTGAACTATATAAGTATGACGCTGACCATGACTTATGTTCAAACTAGATATCGTGTGACAAAGGGATTAATGCATGTACTATTATTAGGCTAGTTGGACTTTACTCGTATTAATTGGGTAGTTGTAATGCCTTGCTAGAGGCCAATTACGACTTGTTGGTTTAATAGAGATTTGATCAACTGCCAATTAATACGGGCCTATCGGGTCACACACAAGAATGCGTATGGCTGAGATTAATAATATTAATAATATTAATATTGGATATTAATTATTATTATTATTATCATTATCGTTTTAATATTAATAATATTAATATTAGATATTAATTTATTATTATTATTATTAATTTTGTTTTTTTATATATTTATATCATCGGATAATAACAGAGAATCCATATCTGATATGGATTTTGATTGGTGTTATCTAATCCTAACAGAATCCGTATTTGATGCGGATTATGATAGGTATAACCAATCCGATCAGGAATCGGATTTGATATCTATATATATGTACGGAGCATGGTGTATCTCGTACACCACACAACCAGTAGAAACGAAAGGGCAAGAATCGTTTTGTGAAAACCGAATTCTTCAGCCGCGCCGTTTGAAGAGCTAGCACTCCGGGCGGAGCGTTCGTGTGGATACCGACAGAGGGTGATCGTATTTTCGCACCTCTTCTATCTGCAGATTTCGAATCTACGGAGGTACTTTTTGATTTCTTTTGTCGAACTAAACGAACAACATGGATCCTTGGTAGGAAATCAGAGATCAATTTTTGTTTTCCGCTGCGCGTTTTGCAGTGATCTCGTTCGATTTCCTAACAACCTTAACTCTGTTGGTTCAGATACCTGAAACCCGAGTTTGCCAAGTAGCTTGCGAATCCATAGTATTTCCGTGATACCTTTTACGATGCCTCGAAACTCTGCTTCTGCGCTTGACAATGCCACAACCTTTTGCTTCTTGCTCCTCCATGTTACCACATTTCCACCTACTAGAGTGAAGTACCCAGATGTAGAACGGCGATCAACATGGCTTCCTGCCCAATCGGCATCAGTATATGCCTCGATCTTGAGATGTCCATTATTCTGAAATAGTAGCCCAGTGCCTCGAGTCTTCTTTAGGTACCGTAGGATTCTGAACACTGCGTCTAAGTGATGCTTCTGAGGATTGTGCATAAACTGACTGACCACTCCAACAGCATAAGCAATGTCTGGTCTGGTGTGGGATAAGTATATTAATTTGCCCACCAGTCGCTGGTATCTTTCTCGATCAGTTGTGGGTCCTCCTGGTACAACCTCCAGCTTATGGTTTTGGACTATTGGAGTATCAGCTGGCTTTGCATCAAGCATGCCTACTTCCGTCAGAAGATCAAGGACGTACTTCCTTTGACATATGTATATGCGTGCCTGTGATCGTAGTACTTCGATTCCCAAGAAGTACTTCAGTCCTCCCAAGTCCTTCATCTCGAATTGAGTGAACAGATGTTTTCCTGAGACGAGAGATTTCATTAGAGTCATTTCCAGTGATAATCATATCATCAACATAAATAATAAGACAAGTAACCAAACTTCCCTGTCTCTTGATAAAAAGGGTGTGATCAGCATTGCTCTGTCTATATCCGTCCTTTTTCATAACTGAGGTGAATCTCCCAAACCATGCTCGAGGAGACTGCTTGAGCCCATATAAAGCTTTCCTTAGTCTGCACACCTGTCCTGGTTTAAAGTCATTTCCAAATCCTGGGGGAGGCTCCATATATACTTCTTCTTTCAAGTCGCCATGTAAGAATGCATTCTTTACATCAAATTGCTGCAGTGGCCAATTTTCTGTTGCTGCAATGGAGAATAAAACCCTGATAGTATCAATTCTTGCGACTGGGGAGAATGTTTCAGAATAATCTACTCCATAGGTTTGAGTGAACCCCTTTGCCACCAGCCGTGCTTTATGTCGTTCGATGCTTCCGTCGGACTTGTATTTAATGGTAAAGACCCACTTACATCCCACAGGCTTCTTTCCGATTGGTAGTTCACATACCTCCCATGTTTCACTTTCTTGAGTGCGTCCATTTCGATTCTCATAGCTTCTTTCCATGATTGATTGGTACATGCCTCCTCTACATTTCGGGGAATCTCCTCTGAGCATATTGTTGTTAAGAAACTCTTCGCTATACAACTGAGACTGGTTCTTTGGATAGGATACTTGATGCCCGAGCGATTTTGTGGGTGAATATCTAACAGGTGGGACTCCTCTGGTTTTCCTGGGTGGCAGGACACGTTCCTTTTCTCCTGTTATAATATCACTATGGTCCAACTCAAGTTGTCCAGAAGTTTCAGTCAGCACATCAGATGGTAAATTAGCAAGTTCAGTATCAGATGAAACAGGAGAATTTTCAGGGAGTTACGGAATATTATCAAAAAGATTACCAGTTTCATATGTAGGCTCGTTCTGTTGCAGTCCATTCATTTCGAGATTACCACTGTCGGGTCCTGGTGCAGCGTTTGTATTATTGTAGGGAGCTATAGCACAGTCGGAGCCATCTACTTGCCGTGTTGGCTCAATCATCGGCCAATATAGGCTAGACAACCAATCGAGTGGGTCACCATCATTACTTGTTATCTCCCCCTGAGACCGAGATTGGGTGGCAAAGAAAAATTCGGGTTTCGACAAATGTGCAGTTCATGGTGGTATGAATTCGGTTGTCTGAGGATTATAACATCTATAACCCTTTTGGGTGCAGGCATAGCCAACAAAGGCGCATTTCTCGGCACAGGGGTCAAATTTATTCGGTGGGATTTAGGGACATGGATAAATACAGTGCAACCAAAGACCTTTGTGGTATGGTCAACATGGAGGGAATATCGGTGTGGGGTAGAGAAGTGTTTGTAGTGGAGTTTGATGATTTAGGATGGCAGTGGGTAGGCGGTTTGCAAAGGTATGTGCTGGTAGACACCGCCTCCGGCCAAAAAACTCGAGGGACTCCGGAGTCAAGCATCATGGCACGAGACATTTCTAGTATAGTACGATTTTTTCTTTCTGCAACCCCATTTTGTTCAGGGGTTTCAGGACAAGTGGTTTGATGTACTATACCTTTTTCATTGAGAAAGGTTTTTAGTGCCCCATCAAGGTATTCCCCCCCATTATCCGATCGCAGTATCTGGATATTTGCTTTGTACTGGGTATTTATCATATTATAGAATTCAACAAATTTGCTGACAACATCTGATTTGTGTTTTAGAATATATAAGCCAAGTCATTCTAGAATAGTCATCGACAAAATAACGAAGTAGCGAAAGCCAAGTGATGTAGGGTGTGGGGATGGTCCCCAACATCTGAATGTATAATAGAGAAAATATGACTCGCACGAGTATTATTAGAACGATAAGTCGCCCGAGGTAATTAGCCCGGAGGCAAGTGTCACAAGTCATGCTAGGTAATTTATTGGAAAACAAATGAGGAAAGAGTTTCTGAAGATAACCAAATGATGGATGTCCCAATCGTCGGTGCCATAACCATAATGGGCGCGAGACCGTACCGGTGGCAAGATTAGACTTACCCTGTTGCGCCACCAGCATCTACATAATACAAACCACCGTACTCAGTACCACGTCCAATGATCTCCCGAGTATGAATGTCCTGCAACACACAAAACGATGGATACATAGAACTATGCAATCTAATTGTTTTGTAAGTTGGCTAATTGAAAGTAAATTTAGTTGAAAGAGAAGGAACAAACAGACAGTGTTTAAGTGTGACATCTGGTGTAATTTTTATTGAGCCACTTCCACATACTGGAATGGTCTCCTCCACTGCTGTTTCAACGTGGGTTTTTTGTGTGGGAGAGTGTGTAATAAATCATTGGGGTCAAAAGGTCATGGTGTCTGTGGCGCCACAATCAAAAATCCAACGGGACTTATTGGTGGCATTAGGACTGGTTTGGAATTTTCTGGACTTGGAGGGGTCTGTTTTGGCCTGATGAGAAAAAAACCCGGGGGGCATTTACAATTATTAGGAACTGCAAGGGGCGGATTTTGGCCGCTGGATTCTTGAGGGACCAAACTGATATATTCTTCAGAGTTGGGGACCCTGTCCTGCAAATAAGTCAGGGGGCAATGGGGTAATATGAGGGGAAATTAAATGTGGGGGTTATGGTTATTGCCTAACCCCCGTTTACCTATGTTGGGCCTGCCCAACATTTTCTCCGCCGCTCTGTTCCTTGTGCTCTCCTCCTTCTTCGATGCCTTGAGTTATTGCCTGCTTTCCCTCCAGTTCCAGCAACTGGACCTTTCCGTCCCTCCCACCATTCAGGATACCCCAGTATTTGGAAACAGCTCTCCTTGAGATGGCCCCTTTTCCCACAGTGATCACAAAGGAGGTGGCTTTTGTCGGTTTTAGGGTTTTGAACGGGGGTGGATGTGGCCCTGTGCTGCAACCTCTGTCTCCCCCTGTGCTTCGTCCTTCCCACGGCCCCTTCCCTGTGATGTTTTTTATGGCCATCCCTTGGCCAATCCCCTGTGATGATGAGATATCTGAGGGGCCATGCTTCGTCAGCCCCGCTCGTACCTCTGCCCGTTTAATTTCGAAGAATGCTGCTTCTACGTTCGGTAAAGGCGTCCTTTTTAGCAGTTCTTTCTTCTCAGATTCGTATTTGTCGCTAATGGCTGTAAGAAACTGATATAGCCTAAATTCCTGCATTTTCTGGTTGTATGAATTGATGTCCTCAGGACATTTCATGGGGTTGGTATCCAGGGTATCAATTGATACCCACACGTTCTGGAGACTGTTCCAGCAGGCCTCCAGTGAACTGTCTCCTTGTCTAATGCTGTTGCTTTTCGGTGTAGATCAAATACTTGGAGTGAATCTCCTCCAGATCCGTAGGTTAAGGCAAGCCCATCCCACAGGGCCTTGCTGTTGGGATATCTGGACACGTTGTTTATCATGCTTGGATCTACGTTTGGAGGATCCAAGTGAATACAGAATTGTCGTCCTGTTCCCATTTTGGGAATTCAGGATGTGTTGGTATCGGTGGTGGGGGTACCCCCGTCAAATGGAGCTTTGTCCTCTCCCTAGTATAGCTCGATAGATTATTCGGGACCATAAGGCAAAATTGCTGCCTGTTAATTTGACAGCAATATGGAGATTTTCTGGCAAGGATGTTTGTGGTTGTATCGTTGGCTTTAGACTGTCTCTGAGAATGTGAGCCATCTGAATGGCCAGATCTCCAGGACTGTTTGTTTGTGGGGGTTCTTGTTTGGGATTTTCGGATGATTCTGGCATCTCTGACATTTTGATGGTTGGTTTTGCAGGCAACGACGCAGGATGGTGATAAGGGTCTTGTTTGGATGGTTGATTTTCGGATCAGCAACCAGCAAACCTAATCAGAAATACTGGTAAGATAGGTAAGGGTCTTGGCCAAACGAGGCTGGCCGATAGAGGTACCAAAGGCAGTGATGAAATTTCTTCTGAGCCTATGCCCAGAAAGACAATTTTCGTAAGAATCGTGCCTGCTCTGATACCATGTTAGCAAGACACGATTAGGGAAATTGTTTTTCATACCTTCAAAGTTTGATACAATGTCCTATTTATTTACATCAATGCTCTAAGTATGGTATATACTAATGATGATTGATCGTAATTGATTCTTTTCCTATTCCTATACAAGGTAATGAATATTTGATGAATATTTGCTTTTATGACACAAATATGGTAACACAATCTCAACAAAAACCACTCCAGAAGCTCCGAAAAAGTATGCTGACCGAATGATTGCCCCCAAATTCTGAGGATCAGTAACCTCATCCAGGGCAACCCAAAGAGCGCCATTCTCCTCCCCTACAGAAACAGGTTCCAGTTCCTTAATGCCTACCATTTCAAGAGAAGAAGCATCTAGTACTAGTCCCTAATGGGGTCTGTTATCACTAATCATATTAAGGTCATGCTTTGATACCACTTTTGTGTCCAGTCCAACTTTATTTGCCAACTTTAGAACTTTCTCAAACCCTTTTTTGTTTTCTTCTTCCGGTTATTTGCACCCTGATCCAAACCTTCCTGCACATACAAGGCATAAAATTCTCCTCTCAGCTGACAATGCAGCTAAAACTGGACCAACCCCATATACTCCTTCACTGTACATTTTTGGCAGCATGGATTCCGTAGCATCTCTCCATGTTTTTACCCCAACTTTCCTGCCTATTCCATCGTTTGAATTCTGGTCTTTCAGAACCTGGCTTCGCTTCAACGAACCTATCAAATCTATCTCTGATCTTGTTCCACCTAGGATCATCAATGGCCTCAACTTCCTCTTCTTGTTCATCTTCCATAACCTCCTCTTTGTGCATATTACTATCTAGCCCACCTTCTCTTATGGTTATCGCCAGCTACCAATCTACCCCCTTTGAGAAACTTGTCAGCTGATTCCTCCCAGGAAGATCTCCTAGGCTTACTAGCTATTACTTTCTCAGCCTTTCTTTCATATTTAGAATTATATTTCGCCAGCCAAGGAAGATTATTTTCATTTCCTTCAGCACCAACGTGAGACCCTGAACTTGAAAATCTTTTAGCAATAACTACCCCACGGTCCCTCAATGAATCCTTCCAGGAAATTCCGCTAGCAAAATTCACCAGTCCAGTATTTTCCAAAAAAATTTTACCACGTAAAACACCATAACTTCTTCTGGGTCTGCAGATTTGAAACTTTCCACGGGTTCTACAACTATAAGCCACCGAAAAAGTCCTAGAATATATATCAGAATTTAAATCTAATAAGCTAAAATGATAGCTAATTGGTAAACATTGAGGCTTTGAGGCATGAATTTGCTTTAACATTTTGAAAGAGCCCCTTCTCAAAACGATGTAGCCCTGAAATTGTGAAGCTTAAAAAGAGTGGAAAAAACGACTGCAAGATAGATTGATATATAGATAAATGAACTGAACTGATAAAAGCAAAGAAGAATTAAACTATGGGACCTGTGATTTAATCTGTATAGACGGAAATTTCACCAACAGCAAATATAACTATACCCTCGGCGTTTTTCTGTCGGAAGAGGGGCTTACTGGGGTTTATCGGGTCGCCATGGATGAGGGGCACACATGACTTTTGGAAGCGTTTCATGACTGGTTTTAGTGACGCTATGTTCTACATATGGCGTCGTTTGCCATAATTGTTTTCTTTTATGGGTTGAAGTTTTTTTCATTTTTCTTTTCCTCCGTTCTTTTGCTTCGCTTTGGGAGTTAAAAGTTGTATCCAACTTCTAAGTATCTCAATAACAAATTTATGTGTTTCTAACTCATGGGTATGTTGCGTACATCCGACCCCTCATACCCTGTTATAGGCAGGAGCTTCTAAGACAATGAGATAATGTTGTTGTATTTGCATGATTATATGTAGCGTATTATTTTCTTAGAATTAGAATACTTTACAGGAAGGTCACGACTAAAATGCTAAACAATCTTATAAAATAATATAGCTTTAATTCGAACATCTAATTTTAAAGATATTGCGCCATTTTGATGACACAGGTTCAGAGTTCAATAGGCAACTTCTTTAAAAAGAAGAAGGTAACCCGACCCGAAACAAGGGTATTCTTTTTGTGATGACCAAGCCACAAACTCATTTTCATACTCCGGCGATTTTAAAACCCTCCGCTAAACCCTCAGTTCAAACCTTCTTTTCTAAAGAAAAGGGGTGGAAAAAAACCTTCTCAGGTTCTCGGCAACCATGGGAACTACAGAAAACGCACGCGAACCCTGCCCAGATCGCATGCTACACGGCTTCGGCGGTGCATCCGGTATGGGCGATATCGGGGATCCGCTTTGAGAATTGAAAGATACAAATTCATTCAAGTTAATTCTTCTTTTACAGGAGTAATTACATAGTCTCCAACAGCTTTATTTTCCTTACATGGTTTACAAGGGTTAATTAGCAACGAGTAGTTACTTGTTCAACTCACAAATATATACAAAGAATCTAAGCTATTTTATGTACAAATGTAAGATTACATAGTCTCCAACAACTTTATTTTTCTTACATGGTTTACAAGGATCAGATTGGCAACGAGTAGTTACTTGTTCAACTCACAAATATATACAAAGAATCTAAGCTATTTTATGTACAAATGTAAGACTAAGTGTGGCAGTCATACTATCTATTTTTCATCACTCACTTTTTGGTGTTCTTATGCAAACAACCCAAACTACAAAACCCCCCCCCCCCCCCACCACCCCGGATGGGTTTTCTGATGCAGTAGAAGTTTTGCTTTAATGGGCTTTTCCTGATTTCTTCTTTGGAACAGGAGGTGAAAGTTAATGTCTCATAGTGCTAGCCGTTTAATGTTGCACTATTTTCAATTTTGATGGCTCTGCTTTCAGTTCCATTATGATGTATAATTAAAAGCTGATATGATCCATTGAACTGTTTTCTTCGGTTAAACTGCTCACACCGCAATGGCTGGGAGATGCTATCAATTTAGTGTAAATCAAGGCATGGAACAAACTAAAGCCAGTACAAAGTATCATGGTCGCAATGCTCTGTAGATAATTCGAAATGAATGTTCTTGACTATAACACTAATGTCCCTAAGAGATGTGTCCATCTTTTGATAAGGGATTGGACAACACCTGTAGGGAACATGGCATTGGAAACTCAAACTTACCATTGAGACTCTAAATTTATTAGCTAATTCCATCGGCAATTTAACTACTGGCAACAAATTACCCTAGCTTTCCTTCCCTTTCAACTAAGTCAAGACTCCTCCAAACCAATGTACTGGGAATATGAGGCTGCCAAAAGGGCTGCGCCGATGCCGGAACCATCTTGTGATTGCACGACATCAACTGTTTCATACGCCTCGCCTAGCAGCTCCTCAAGGGTGCCTTCAAAACAATTTCTGAATTTCGTGTAGTGCTCAAACAGGGCTCCGTCAATAGCTATCACTGATCTTTGCTTTTCTCCCTCTTTCCTTGTGTCTCTTCCCAATTTCTTTAGAATTCCTAGTATTCCAGCAGCAGCAAGGCGTGCTCCACGGGAGGCAACAATGTCACACAATTTCACTATAGTTTTCCTCACTCTGAGCGAAGAGTTGGGAATCTGTAACCATGAGAGAAAGGAATGAGATAATTTCATGTTTCCTCAATTTAAACAACTCCAAACTGCATCAGTACACTCTCGACTATGGGTTATCCTACAATACACGTCCATGTTTTTCCCCGTCAACCTCTACAATGCACGAGCATACATGAACAATGGATGACGAAGAGATAGGATATACTACAACAACAACACAACAACAACATTACTCCATTGTCTTCGAGGCTCCCGCCTATAGCGGGGTACAGAGGGATCGGATGTACGCAACCATACCCATGTGTTAGAAACATTGTTTTCCGATGACCCATAAAGATGCGTCAAGCTGTGTCGATCAACTGCTACTTCACAATATAAGAAGTGCAACCAATTTAGTGAGTCATTTTGCTTTATTCCATCATATTCCAAAGTCAAGGAAGAGTGTGTCATTGACTTCATTGGATATACAACACGAAAAGTTAATTACAATAAGGACGTTAAAACATGCTTTTCATCGACTGCTGACTGTTAATGTACCTCTAAAATGTCCCTCAGCTTGCTGTCCACAACTTTCAGATCAGAAGAAGAGTCATGATGCATTGCAGACACAGCCGGGGTCCTGCAAATGGAGCTCTCAGACATTGGCTTCATGTATAATGATGATTGAATATCGAAGTTCCAAAGCTCCCAATGAAGTGAAAGGATACGGGTTCAGACAATGTTTAAACATGCATGGACACCAGCCCCAATGACATTGCAGAAACCTTACAAGATACCTCAAAATGAATGGAGTTCTAAGCTTTGGTGGGACAGTATCACCAAAAATGAAGGCTTCTTCAGCCATCTGGCACAGTACTAAACGAACAATTTCTCCAAGATACATCCCAGATATCATCTTCTCAAATATCTGCAGTGGTTGAGAATTATAATGTTGAAAAGAAAACATTTTGCGATTTACTTTTTCCGAATCAAATGTGGCAGCAAAAAAAAAAAAAAAAAAAAATAGATGCAAGAATAAAGGTTGACCTGTTCCCCAGGGTTTAAACTATCTGCATCAAGAGTATGATCATATTCGGTCAATGGAAGATGTGACGACCTGAAGTTGCCCCATTCCATGTTGATTACCTATGAAAAGGATTCAAGAAATACCATTTTCAGAAAAATTGAAAAAACTCTGTAGAAGAAAAAAAACACACAAGAAGAAGATGAACAATTAAAGTCCAGAAAATGGAAGTATAGATTAAAGAAAAATTGCACAAGGACCAGAAACCATTTCTCCTGAATCAGGCAGCAACCCATGCCACTTGGGAATTGCATTTGCTCGCTCAGCATAAGCTGCATTAGTTCCCGTGCCCAAAATCACAGCTGCAACAGCATCTGGATCATCGTATCGAGCCCTCGCCAAGGTTCCAACAGTGTCATTGACCTTCAAGAACAATCAAAATGGAAAATGGCGATTGTAAAATTATTTGACCTGCTAAATCAAAACAATCCAATAGATGTCCTGTAACAAAAAGTAACGACTTTTCTTTATGAACCAGAACTACAACTAACCAAGGCAGCAACCCGCATATCAAGGCCAATCCTATCCATTGCTTTTGTCAGTTCCCCCACAACATCTTGTCCAATCTGTATCAATCAAAAAACGAACCAAAACACCAACACATCAGAAAGCATAAACTGGAAAACAGAGATTCTCGAATCAAGAAAATCAAGGGTAAACAAGTGGAATCTTACTGCATCCTCTATGTAAAATCCTTTTGTCCATTTGATCAGTGTCCCTGACGCTATTGACAACTGCCTAACTGGGAAGGAAAAGGTAAAACCCAACTCCCGCTGCCTACCCGGAGGAAGATGCACATCTTCACCTGCTGCAGCAATAAATTTTGCTAGCGTGGCAGCTATAAAATCAAATAATGCCTGGAAGCAGCAAATGATATTGCTCAGCAAACAAGCACTCAGAATTAGAATCTCATAAAACTTTATCGATAAGCTTACATCTGAAGATCCAACCATCAAGGATGGGGGAATTGCAACTTCAACTTCTTTATTGACGATTTTTTCTTCTTTTCCACCAAACTGCACACGCATCACACGGAAGTTTGTACCACCAAGGTCCAACGCATAATAAGCTCCTTTTTCATCCCTTCAAAGAAGAATGAGGGTCACTAAATCATGTAGCTGCAAACTTTTTAACGAGATCTAAAATTCAGTTCATGGAGAGGACGTGTGAATGGCAGACCTTAAACTGAAACAGGCAGTCGGCAGGAAAGTTTATCTCTTGGCATTATTTAAATAGTGCAAGCACAATCTTTCTGCTCATAATTAAGGTTTTCCTGTTTAATCCATGAATTTTATCGATTTCTAGAATAATACACAATTTAGGGTGATTCTTCAAGAGTACCCAAAAATATATTTCATCAACAAAATCATATAAGTACTTAGTACAGCTAGACAATGAAGACCTCAATCAGTCCCACAATCTAAAATTCTCTCTTTGTTAGAACAGAGTCCAAACTAAAACAAAAATATCAAAAATCCCACCATCATTATGCTTCCCACAAAGCAATTATTATGACTAAAAAACATTGATACGTTTCCCTCAGATCAGAACCTTGAAGATTTATGCAATCCCCTTTGTGAAGCCACTCTACAGCAGTATTACAACCAAACAGAACAACTAAAATTAGTTGTTCCATGATACGAAGAGCATCAGAAACTAATCAGCATTTAAATGAAACAATAGATGGTCTATCATTTTCTTCATTTATTGCCTCTTTTTCTTATTTATTTACTTTTTATGGTTGGGGTGGGGGAGGGATGATTTCCCCTTATTTTACAGGTGCATTGAAACTCAGTGGTTAGAGCAAACAAAGAAAATAGAGAACTAAAGAGAAAACTCAAACAAATAAGAAAAATTGTCTAAAACAACCCAAAAGGCAAGAGAGAAGCAAGAAAATAATGGAAAAGTAAGTACCACAGATGCTAATATCCCCAAAAGATTAAAGTATAAATCCATTCACAGTTCCTCAAAAGAATGCTATCTAACCAAAACTAAACAAAAGAAAGCATGCAAGTTAAAATTATATGATACTTGGGTGCTGCAGAAATAGTTACAGTAGAAAAATCTTGCTTTTTTTAAAGCGAAACTAACATGATTATACTACAGGCTTCAGACATTAATTAACATTATCAACATACCCAATACCTAAGTGACATGATTTTCTGATCAGAGCCCATAAATATAGCCTCCCCTATCCCCTGACAGGAATTCCACACAATTTACCACCAGATAAGCAAACAGAAGCATGCTATCCTATTTGCATGAGCGCTTAAAGGGTTCGTGTGATATTGGAAAAAAGCATGAACAGACTTTTCATAATTGAGCTGAAACATAAGAGGGGAGGTGGGGGAGACAGTTGCCATTGAACTCATAAGTTAGTTTACCAAAAATGAAACACCAACGTCTTCTAAAGCATTCAGGCCCTTTCCTACACCCACACAACACACTACAATTTCTGGTTCTAAGAAAAGACTTCTTGGATAACAGGTATGGTTCTATGGTAGATAACTGAAATATAATATTTTCAAGTGTGAGTTTAAATAATACAGCAAACGGAAAAGAAAATAGGGGAAAAAAAATGCATTTTGGTAGCATAGAAGAGCAAACCACTCCTAAATTGGAGAGAGGCACGCCAAGACTCAAAATATGGTCCCCAATATTGATCGTTAATTTGGCTTGTTCACTAATTCCTTTTCAACTACCTGAAGTGTGACGCTGTCTAAATCAAAGTACTCCTACAAAACAACCAAAAAGTGAACTAGAGGAATCACAGCTACTTCTTTTAGAAGCACTCCACTCTGTACTCCAAATTACTTACCAAATAAATTTGAATCTGATAATCAAGATATCACAGAACTAAACAGAAATAAAATAACAGTTTAAATACAGCAACTTTAACCCTCCCACCCCCTAACCAAAAAAAGGTCATCTTTATAGAATCTGAACAATAAACCAAACTCATTAAACCAGGGAGTTGAGAAATTTACCCAGTGGGAAGATGATCAACATGACTGATAAGCATCTTAAGCTTGCTGCCACCTTCAGAAGCAAGCCCAGCATGCATCTCAACAACCAAAGCATCAGCAATTTGCTTCAGCTTAGAAGTTGGAGTAGCACACTTCTCCTCTACCTCTTTAAGTATCCTCATAACCTTGGCCCACCTACCAGAATTCTTCATACGATGCTTCACAACCACCACCGCCGCTGCACAAACAGCCGCCGCACATACTACCGCCGCCGTCACCGCTACTTTACCCATATTCCTCCACAACTAAAACCCAACTTAAAAATCAAATTTTTCTCCTTTTTAGTGTCCCTTTACTCCTTTGAATCTCGTTTTCAAGTTGGGGAAGTAAAATTTATCTGAGTGGGGGTATGTTTGTTTTTTTTAAGGAAACAAAAATTTGGAACTTTTATTACTACAACTTTACCTGTCAGGCGGCGATGTTTTCGGGAAGGCTGCGGTGTGAAAGTAGTGGAAGAATCTTGGAATTTTGTTTTCTGAAGGTCAGAAAATGAGGTAAAAATTAAGAATATTACTACAGACGGAACCGCTGCGGAACCTGGTATTCACCAAAAGAGTACTCAAAGGAAGAAGACAATCGTTTTTTCAGGTATGGAGTAATAGAGTAGAATTAGAGCATGTTACGATGAAATAAGGAGAGATTATGGAGTAGTAATAATAATAATTTTGTTTGGATAATGATTCCACCTGGATTCCGAGTCCATGTCTCGTCTGGTAATACTTTTCTTTGTATAATTAGGTCCCATGGTTTTCTATTGGAATCTTCTAAGCCAATCTCAAAAACTCCTCCTTAGTCAAATTTCTGATTTCAGTTTTAATTTTTACATATATCAACCGTATGTGTTCGAGAGATTGATGTTATTTTTTTTATTTGTTCAACTTTTTATAACTTTTTCATTCTTTAAAGGTAAATCTTCGTACATTCTATCAATATTTTATGTTTTAATAAAATCATATTTTAAAATCATTCAAATATATACGCAGTTGGTTACTAAGATCAACTTATGTTATCAATTCTAATGATGTCAAAACAAAGTTTGAAAATTTATCATTTAACATTTTTAGAACTATAATAACAATGTCGACTCAAGTTATAAATAGAGACCTTACCAGCATAGTTAAGGCCTTTATTGAAGTTGAAAAGCAAATCCATTTGTTGATTTCGCAGGTGGTGAGCAATATTATTACTCTATGTATAGAACATCTTTTTTGTATAATGATAATTTACTTTAGAAATCATTTACAGAAGAAACTTAAACAAGAATAGCAGAGAAACAAGAATCAGTGTACACTGAGCTAAAAATATCCGCAATGATAATTGAGCTTTAAAATATCGTGATTCATTAGGTTAGGCTAATTACTCATTAGATACAACAGTAAATGAACACTTGAAACAACTGGTAAAATTGCTACTTTGTGATCTTGAGGTCACGGGTTTGAGCCGCAGAAACAGCCTTTTACACAAAAGTATAGGGTAAGACCGAGTACATCAGATCGCGATGCGATCCAGCTCCTCCTCGGACCCTGCGTAAACGCGGAAGCCTAATATGTTTTTTTTTAAATAAATGAACAATATGTAATGGGGTTTTTCGGTTATTATATCACTTAACCCTACCGTTTACTTATATCAAGTTTATTTTCTCTTTATGGCATTCTACATATGTATAAGGTAATAACAGATAGGCATCATAGGTTCGTCCACAACATCCAAAATGAATATACCATATAGTTCCAAATATATGTGTCTCATGATAGAGATAAAAACAAAATAATTATGCTGGTAGTTTAATCAGAAATTTTATGCTGGTCATAGATCAAACAGTGACACAATGATATGATGTCACATAAGATTTATCTACAAACAAAAAAATAGTGATTGGACATAGCAGAAGACCCACATATATCCTATACATTTAATTGGTCCTGAATTAATTAATCATGCGTGTTACATGACCATTTTAAAATTTTCCGTAGTTTAATTTGTTTTATATGATTAAGTTTTATGTTATTTAGAAAATAATTTGAAGGGAGAAGATTTTCTATAATATTCTCTAACCTATCCAATAAAAAAGTGTTCTGTATATTCAATTCTTTCAAATTTAATATATATAACATGATCTTATTACATGGTTTAGAATATAATACATCCAATATGATATAAAGTTCTTCACCTGTAATTTGAACTTACTAATAGTTCAATGAAACATAATCATATAAAAGGTAAGTCGCGATGGTTATTACACGAGATTTATGTATATATATTATTAATTTATTGTCTAAGAAGCAGATATTAATACTTATGTGCGGATAATAAAATGCGTCGTTACGATCAAAATATCAAGTTGTACCCTTGCAGCCTTTGAAACATAGATAACGCCAGTGACTCTGTGAGACAGAAAGGAGATTTACTTTTTCAAACTTTGGTGCTGGTAAATATACGATGACTTTTCATATATATACATTTTGATGGCGGTGAAAACCTTAGAATAGCAACCTGTGTTTTTTATATTGTGAAGCAACATTAATCGACATATAGCTTGACGTATTATTATAGGTATTCGAGAAATAAGCTCTGTTGTTTAACACATGCGTATCGTTGCGTACATCTGAATCCCATATTTTAACATACATTAGAGCACAATAAAGTAGTGTTGTTTTTCTACTTTTCCTGATGCCAAAAAGAAAAAGACATACTTGTCTGGCCCATATCAATATTATGCGGCATACCACGGCACGCGTCCCAGGAAATCACCCCTTGTTTTCAGAACCCAGTTCACCTATTTGAGATTTGGACTATCGGCTATCTCTAGTGGTTATCCAAACACTGAACTTTATCTTTAGAAACAAATTTCTCTTAATGGCATGTGAGCAACAAAAGTCTATTTTGTTCGGTTGGAGAAAATTGTCCTCGGTTGGGATCTCCTCACCCCCACTTTCTTCATCTCCTTTGTGACTGCGCGACACGTGACAGCAAGGGGAGGTGGTGAGACTAGATGAGGGTCATCTGCATCTAGCCTCACCACCTCCCCTTGATGCCACGTGTCGCGCGGTCATGTTTCACCGCATCCCTTTACGGTGGAGGGATCCTATCCCAATTGTCCTACATTGAACACTTTGCGACAAAGTATAGATTATATGAAGATGAGATAATAACACCAATTGTATTAAGATTTTGAGTGGATACGAGACTCACCTCATGTAAACTCAAGTTTCAACATGGTATCAGAGCTAATAATGTGACTCACACCTTGTCTGACCCATGGTTGACCATCCTTCACCAAGTCTATATGTTCATGTCTGGCTTGTGGTTTGTGATTGAGGGGGTTCTAAGGCGCTTGTGTATGTCAAGCCACGTAACCACGTGATGGCAGGTGTGAGAAAATTGTCCCATATTGGACACTTAAAGATAAAATACATGAGTTATATAAGGATTAGGTACCATCACCCATTGTCTTAAGGTTTTAAGTGGATATAGACCTCATGTAAGCTAAAGTTTCCATATGTTCGCTACATATATGTGTATTTAAAACGAAAGAGTTACGATTGAAATGATACGAGAATGTGTAAAGATATATTATAACAACACATTTTAGATGCGAACCCACAGGAATTATGGAATGAGACCATTATAAATGATTTCATATCTAAAACCAAAGATGGAGATGTTGCAACCAATGTAGGAGTTAGAAGCCAACACAGCATGGCACAAGCTGAAAGAAAGGAACTAAGTCAAGGAAGCGGGTTGTGATCTCCTAACTCCCAATTTCCTCACTCCCTTTGTGACCGTGCGACACGTGACCCTCATCTAGCCTCACCATCCTTTTACTGCCACGTGTCGCACGGTCACGCGTCACTGCACCCCTTTGCGGTGGGGATCCTATCCCCAAGGAAGCATGAACCGAGACGGCAAGACCTTCTCAAAGTTACATGGTATTCTTTACGTTCTAAAAATATTATTTTAGTTTTAAAAACATAATTTATTTTCTAGAAATAGTAATATAGTAATAGTCAAATAACAAAAACATTATTTTATTGTTTTAGAGGCTTCCATCTATATCTAGTATAAGGAGTCAGATGTACGCAACCATACACATGTGTTAGAAACACACATATGTTGTTTTCCGATGACCCATAATGATAATTGCGTCAAGCTGTGTCGATCAACTGATACTTCACAATATAAGAAGTGTAACCAATTTAGTGAGTCATTTTGCTTTATTTCATCAATTCCAAAGTCAAAGAAGACACTTTTTAGAAATGGAAACGAGTAATATAGTAATAGTCAAAGTTTTCACATTATCCTTTCAATTAACATCAACATAATTTTTCTAGTTTACCTTAATTAACTAAGGTAGAACATGAATAAGAACAAAAATATGTATATTTTTTTAAATTATGTTCAAATGAAATAAAAACAATATTTTTAAGACAAGAAGTAATAATCAGTAATTAGTCATAAAGTTAGTGACTAGTGAATTCAAAGGGTTACCAAATGACGACATTGCTCGGTGCATACAACTATATACACTTGTTATATGCATTGTAATCAAACAAGTTCTTCTGATCAACAAAACAGTCTTGTGTTTGCATATTCAATAAGTTTGTTCATCCTCTTTGGTTCATTTGTATATTTTTGAAGCATGACCTCTACTTTATATGTTTGATTACAATGCATATGTCAAGTATATATACTCTTTGACCAAATGCTTTTATTGACTAAGCACTAATTCATAACTAAGTGACTCACTCACTAAAGACATAGTCTAATAAAACAATATCAAGATATCGTACAAACCAAGTAAATCTGCAGTGTGGGAATTCGAATCCTATTTTTCTTGGATTTCAACTTCTTATTGATTTGTCCAAGTAGAAGAATGTGACGTCGATTGGAATATACCATGTGATTTACATCTTTCAAACTTTAAATAAAACAGTCGGACTTTTGGGGTTGGAGATTAGAACTTTATTTTAACTAACTTTTAGATGGGTTTTGTTGGCTCAGCTCATGCTTCCTTGACATAGCTCCTTTTTTCTTCAGCTTGTACCTTGCTCTGTTGGCTTATAGCTCATCTTTGGCTTAGCTGTACTCTTGTAAAGGGCACTTGCACTAGTGTTTGACAAATAATTTACCTGTGCTATGAAGCTTATTA
The DNA here is from genome assembly GCA_036186865.1 of Eustoma russellianum. NCBI lineage: Eukaryota > Viridiplantae > Streptophyta > Magnoliopsida > Gentianales > Gentianaceae > Eustoma > Eustoma russellianum. The sequence goes on from AP025044.1 coordinate 4,512,982, forward strand.
ATCAATAAGGTGAACGAACCATTTTAACAAAGAAAAGTAGATGCCTAATTTGGAAGCACAATAAAGCATCCACAAATGGTAGGAGACGCCCACAGGAGAAGGAGTCAACCCCAAGTATAATGGTTGCAGCAGGCTAAATGGGCTAAAGAACCAGGGACAAATTAGCAACCCCAAACTTACAGTCCTGGAAGGAGAAATTTTTGAAAGAAAGAAGTCCATCCGAAAGCTAGGGGTGGCGATCTCAGACACGACACGAAAACACGACTGAACCTGACACGCTCTTTACGGGTATAGATATGGCCTTGGCAGTTTCGTGTGCAAATCGGGTAAGACCTGAAAGTTACCCGCTAAGAGCGGGTCGTGTCCGGGTATACCCATATGTTACTCATTTATACCTGTCATACTCGATTTTCAAAAAATATATTTTATTATAAATTAATAAAGTAAAAAAAAAATCCTACCTAAAAAGTAAAAACCTAACGTAATCCCCTATTAACTTCCCTTGCCGTCCCGCCGCCCCTTTCCATCCTATTTCTTCCATTCCCTTATCTCAGTCCCCTCTGCAAAATGGTGCAAATGTTGCAATTGCCCTGACCTCCGCCGCCGATACCCCCATAGGCCATAACTCATCATCCTGTTGACTTGATGTTGTTATCTGGTGAGTACCCTTGTATGTTATAGCAATAGTGGTAACCACTCCTAGTCGAATTTAGCAACTTTTGTATCTGGAAGTTCGTCATCTCCAATGTTCAAATATTGGAGTCTTCTGTGCTGGGATAATTGTAACGGCACTCTGTTCCTCGCCCTTACAACTTTCTTTTCGGCGTTGAATCCGGTTTACTCTTATTACATGCATCAACTATTAGCGCAGAGCATCATGGCAAGTTCGTGGGTATACCCGATACACGACACAAAATCTAACATGTACTGGTTTGGGTATCTACTTCTATACATGCAAAGCAAATGGGTAAGGTATGGATCTGGTACTTTGATATCTGAAATCAGAAGAATACGAAATACGAAACACGACCTGTTTGACACCTTTACCCAAAGCCCCTTAAGCGCAAGCTACCGTACAATGTTTTTTCAGGAGCGTTTATGGTATGATATGACATGTTAATAGTTAATCTAAAACTAATAAAAAATTAATATGTAAAAATAAAGCTATCTAATTTTGGGTGACTCTGTAAAATACAGGGAGTCCGACCTCCTCTCACATGTCTATTTTTTCATTAATTAAAGAATAACTATTACTATGTCATTGTTACAACCCGGATAGAATAAAAGAAAAAATAATAATTATAAATTTTATATTAAAAAAAACGTGATGTTGGTAAAAAAAAAACTTTTCATGTGATCCACCATTAAATTGTTATTATCCTTTGTTAAAAAAAATTAAATGCCTTTAAAATTTCTCCTCAAACGTTTAATTTCCCAACAACAAAAAAATAGCTTAAACAAAACGTTCCATCAGCCCCAAATCTTTTTCTTCTCACATCAAGTGGCGGCATGCTTACAAATAATCACGGCAGCAACAATACAGGGAGAAAAAGTGAAAGATCCAAACTCCATATATTGTACATATGTATGTATGCAATGGTACTTATCTATACATATTTATACACCTACATAACACAAATTCATCCACCATTATTTCATCAAATTCCAACCGGCCTATTATCCTCCCAAGAAAACAAATTCAGCCGCCAGTCCAAGGAGGAAAGAAAAAAGAGAATTTTTGGTCTGTTCTTCATTTCGGTTCTTCGCGTTTTATGTGTAATCGAAGCGAGAGGCAAGTATCCTTCTATATTTGCTATGTTTTTGTAAAGTTATAATGTTATGTTTGTATCAAATCGCATCATGCATGTTTATTTGTGTTTGCATAGATGATTGAGTTATACATACATATATATATATATATATATATATATATATGTTGGTATGCATCGATCTAAATATATATGTACATGGGATATATTATTTAGAAAGTAGTTGTTGCCTCCGTTGTGAAATTCGGCTGGCTGTCCTTAGGGACACTGGCCAAATAAATGAGATTTTGTATGTATATTATTTATTAGGTTGACAGGTAATAACATGTGAAGGTTTAATTTTCAACATCTTTCTTTTTGGTGCTTTTCGTCAAACCCAAGAAGGTGGCTAAAACATTGGGTTTAAATAAATATTAACATAATTTTATGTGAATATTAGAGAATTTCAAATGCAACACGATATTTTATATAATTTGTATTAAGTATATGAAATTAAGTATATACAGGAGGAATTGCCCCACTTTCGATGTGTGCCAAGCTTTTAGTATTGTTATGTTTCCTCTTTGATTATTTAGTTCCGTATGAGAGTTATATATATAGGTATGCATGATTAAGTGAATTTAAAATAAGTGTTATTTGGAAATTATTTGATAAATTATGTGTATATTTGGACCGAATACATGCGGCGGAATAAAGGTGAAGTTGAAGAGACAAGTTAATAAACAAATAGTTAATGTACAGGTTCAAACTTTGAAGATTCCAGAGGATAAGTTGGACATGTAGAAGCAGAGACTTTTATGGTATCCGTCTTCACGTTCGAGCATAGAATAAGAAAGCTAAGTGTCCGATCAAGTGTAAGTGGTCTATCTGTGTTCGTTATACTGTCATGCATCAGAGGTAAATGATCTATTTGTGCTCGTTATATTGTCATGCATTAGCGGTAAGTGGTCTATCTATGCAATAATGTTTATCATGCATTAGTGTACTGTTCATTGTATATATGTATATGGATGTGTGAGGGTATACATACACGTATATATGCACGTGTATGGGCGCGAGCATATGTATGAGTATGGATATACCAGATTACGTATGATTATGCATTTGCATTCATGGCACGAGCATTGCATTGCCCTACGAGGCGTGTGGCCCTATGAGGCGTGTGGTCCTATGAGACGTGTTGCCCTACGAGGCGTGTGGCCCTATGAGGCGTGTGGTCCTATGAGACGTGTTGCCCTACGAGGCGTGTGGCCCTATGAGGCGTGTGGCCCGACGGGGCGTGTGGCCGTGACGAGGCGTGTGGTAGGATCACCTCGAGGTTCATGCATTGCACGGTAGGATATAAGCATCGTGCGTGACATGACTTTTGTTGCGTGTGACACGTACAGAAGGCATGCATCATGAAGTTGCGCATTATTATGTGGAGTGACTTTCTTTCCGCAGTTTATTTACTCGATTGACATGCATGTTGATTTGTAAATGTTATATGTAATTGTCTCTGCATGTATGATTTTCATAATGGGTATAGGTAGGTTGCTTACTGAGCCCGTTGATTTGGCTCACACCACCACTAACCAGTTTTGCAGGTAGGAGAAGTTGGGTATGCTTACACAGGGTTAGTATATCGTGAAGATCGAGACGGGAGATTTCGAGACTAAGGATATTCAGACGAGGCTTTTGAGGGTTGGTTGAGACAGTTGTTTCGATATTCGAGGTTTATGTATTTTCGAGATTAGTGTTTACACACATTTGACTATTGTATTGATTTAGAAATTCTTAGATATTGTATTAATGATGAAGACTATTTTATCGAAGATTCTTAGTTATGACTTCCGCTGACATCGATTTACGTTATTGTGATGACGTGTAATTGAAGTATATCGACGTCTTGTATTCTCCTTAGCGAGATACGGCGGGTGCACTGTTCCCTATGTTAGGGCTCGGGAGCGGGGCGCTACAGTCATGTAGCTACTCTCATACATTTGAAAATATTTTTAAAATCCTGGTTTATTATTGCAGAAGAGCAACAAACTTCACTGTATAATCACAAGCAACATCCTTAAACAGAACAAATCCATCAGGGAATAGTTGATAATAAAATCAACGAGACCATATATAAACAAATATGAAATAACCCAACCAAGATCAATTGTTCCCAGAAAAGAAAAGGAGAAAAACACAGAGAAAGGAGAGGAAACTAGAGCCTTTGTGTGGTTATTGTCATAATAGCAGATTTTCACACCCTGTTGGAATTCATATGCTTGAAGAGGAATATTGGAAGAACAGAAGCTAGAAGCAGATTTGACAATCAACAAATATGAATCCAAGTTTTAAGCAAGAATGTGGGAGGTGATGTTGAAAAGCCATGTCTACAGGCCCTGCTCAATGAGATAGTCTCCCAACTTCTCCACCACCATATTGCATTGCCCTGGAGTCACAGGTTCGTTATAGATGCCAAACACCAGAGCTTGGCCTGTTTTCTTGATAGTGACACCTCCAGGTCCCTGTCCAAAACCAAATCAGAAATTTAAGGGGATCTCATGTGTCTTAAGGAGAATAACATATCATGCGCATATTTGCATAATTAATGACTTCAGGAAGATGTAAAAAGGACGTTTCCGATGTACTAGGCTCCCACTTTTGCACAGGGCCTGGAGAGGGACCGGATCGCTTTGCGATCTGATGTATGCAGCCTTATCCTACACTTTTGTGCAAGAGACTGTTTCCGCGGCTCGAATCTGTGATCTCAAGGTCACAAAACAACAATTTACTAGTTGACTTTATGTATGGTAAAAAAAACAACTTAACATGTCAAAAATAATGACGATGACTTAAGCGCAGTACATGAGTTTATCATATATAGTCATCACATACCTTCAAGCCTAGTACATGAGCATTTGTCAATTTTTTTTGGTTGCCCAAGTATCCCTAGCCTAAAGCCAGAAAACTAATAATCATCCGTCCATGGAGTCACCACACTAAGTGATAGGGGACTGGCCAAGCATTTGTCAAATTTTCATCAGAAGCAATCAGAACTTGAGCAGTTCCATTGATTTTTTTACATGCAAAAGATAAAGCCTAGTCTATAAAATTTTACAAGAATAGAGACAAGTGCTTCTATAGTCTTTCAACCGATACAAAGAAGTCCTGGCCGGTACCAATGTTTTCAGTCTTACGAAAGTGGCTCCATTACTATATTCGTCTCATATTCCAGAAAACATGCTTGAGCTTTAAAGCAAACTTAAACTAAAGCAAACTTACAACGGATTAGGAAAAACCCCCATGGTTGGGTGGAAAATATTGAAATTTAAGCGGTATATTGTTCTGGTGAAAAATCTTAATGATCAGAGTAGCAAGCTGAAGAGAAGTAAGCGACACTTGCAAATGTAAAACAAATTTCGCGAGGGAAGGTAACTAAATCCAATTCAAACGGGCGATTGAGGGATCAGGATTTGAACAAGCAAAAAAAAAAGTTCCGGTGCACACTATGCTTCCGCATTTGTGCAGGGTTCGGAGAGAGGCCGGATCACTTTGTGATCTGATGTACGCAGCCTTATCTTACATTTTGTTGTGCGAAAGACTGTTTTCATAGATCGAACCCGTGATCTCAAAGTCATAGAGCAGCCACCTTACCGGTGCAAGGCCTGCCTTCGACTTGAACAAGCAAAAGCAAAGACAGTATTCAATTTTGAACAACATCATCGTCTTCTCTAAAGCAGGGGAGCAAGGTTTATGCTTCAAACATAGCAATGAGTAGGTACAACAACATTAACTCATTGACTTAGAGGCTCCCGTCTATAGTGAGGTAGGCGGGTCAGACGCACGTAATCATACTCATGTGTTAGAACCACACAAAGGTTGTTTCTTCGATGACCCATAATGATGCGTCAAGCTATGTCGATCAAATGCTACTACTTCACAATATAAGAAACGCAACAAATTAGTGAGTCATTTTGCTTTATTCCATCATATTACAAAGTCTGTGTCATTAACTCTATTGAAAATGAAACCAATAAATAGATATATTGAAAGGCAAAGAAGAAAAACTGGAAAACGTTAAAGACTAAAGCACCTTCTTTCCACGTATGACTCCTCCAGGCTCCCCTTGGATCACCATGTACTTATTCCCCCCAAGGTGCAATCCAGTGGGAGCAAGATGACCTGGTTCATCAAAATCAATCATGATATCCTTTATCTCCTCTGGTTTAAACTGCACCCATAAAGCACAAAATTGAGCAAATCAAATTACAAGAATCCACACATATTTCGAGACTAAGAAAGAAAATCCAAAATTTGCAGGGAATAGAAAAATTAAGAATATGTTTTTTGACAACAGGAATAAAGTAGATCAGTGACAGAGAAGGTGTCTTTGACATTCTTTCTTTTCCTCCCTGATTGTTCCATTCATTTGTTTTCCCACCTTCATTTATATATATATATATATATATATATATATATATATATATATATATATATATATATATATATATATATAAATGAAGAGCAAGTTGAAAACCTCATTGTAGAAGGGAAGAGGAGTAAAGTTAGACTCAAACTGACTTAAAACGAGCGGATTAGACATGACATATTAGATTTGCACCTCTTCGAGAACATGGCTCAGGATAGGAGTTCATGGAGTTAAACGATTAAGGTTAACGAGGTTTAGATAGATATAAGGACACCTTAGAATATATTTAGAGGCTTAGATAGTATCTACGCTTTGGGTGGATTTTGCACTTTTTTGGTTTTGTTTTTTATCTTTGTCTTGCATATATACATTTATGACCATTTTCATATCGGGACCTTCGTATTTCTATTTACTGAATTTTCTCACTAATACACTATTATGTCATTTATGCAGGTACAGTCAGAGCCGGAGGTCTCACTGGAAGCAAAATCTCTATCTCTTGGGACAAAGGTATTGTTTGCCTGCCGCTTAACAATAGATTTTGCTATCGTTGGAATATACTGGGTATAATGATGATTATATATATATATATATATATATTATATATATATATATATATATATATATATCATTCGTCGTTCATGAAATCATATAAAAACGACAGGTTCATACATCAATGTGATCAGTTATTCCGTGTTTGTAATTAATCAAAAAATCAAACAATACCAGACGGCCGGGCCATTCATGTAAAAATTTACGATCCGGTATAAACAAAGAGCAACCTGGGGAAAAGTAGAGCTCTGAGCCCAAACCGATCCGTCATGGCCGACGATGGCGGCAGCAGAGAGGGTGTTGCCGGTACCCTCAATGTCACACATCAGATGATCATCTACATAAGTCTGCCACGACATCTTTACCACACAACGGAAAAAAAATAAAAAAAAATCGGAATATTGGAGGATCTGGATTAGAACATTGAGTGATTAACTTCGTGTTATTTGAAGCAATCAGTTTTTCTGGTGGACAGGGAGATTTAATGATAGATGAGAATAAGAATAGGGAGGCCGGGGGGGGGGGGGTTTAGGGGGTAGAAATGGGGAGAGAGGACATGCATGATCGTCTCGGGGCCGCATGAGAGAGGAATTACTCATTGCTATTCACGTTCCGCCTTTATTTTAGCTCCGAAATGCCGATCCACGCCGCTTTCTTCCTTCTTTCTTCTCTTTTGTAATTACATGCTTCATTCACTTCTTTAACCAATACAACAATAACAACATTACTCCATTACGTTACATACTCCTGCCTATAACGATATATGAAGGGTCGGATGTATGCAACCATACTCATGTGTTAGAAATACACAGATGTTGTTTCTCGATGACCCATAATGATGCGTCAAGCTGTGTCGATCAACTGCTACTTCACAATATAAGAAGCACAACCAATTTCGTGAGTCATTTAGTTTTATTCCATCATATTTCAAAGTCAAGCAAGTGTGTCCTTGACTTCATTAAAAATGGAAAGTCACTTCTTTAACCAATCAAATATATAAGATATATGTGTCTTGCTATGACCAATCACTTATTGGCTGGTATGTATAGAAATCTTATGTGCCATCGTCTTATTGTAGCATTGGTTGCGTTTTGAGCAACACACAACTTAATGTTACTAATTATTATTCTTCTTCCATATAACAGGTCCGATTCAAAAAATAGTCTTAAGACCAATTCTTCTATTGTACATTTCGTTACATCTTCCATGTAAGAAACTCCTATTAGAGTTGATTTGTCACTGTATATATAGCATTTATTTAGAAATTAAAACGTTATATGAAATACAGGTGGTTTATGGTTCTTTGGAAGCATCATCTCCCAATGCCCTAAATGCATGTGTGCTCTCTTTCCTCTCATACATATGATGTGTCTAATAAAAATGTTTCTACTTGAATTGATTAAACACCAAAATTCATGACACTTTAAAAGTTTGTAATGAAATATAATATGACATAGATGACCAAATAGAACGTGAAAGTCTTCTCAACTACGATTTAGATATAACATGATAAGATCTTTGTGCAAACTATTTTTTCTTTTTGACAATCTAAGAAATTTTATTATATGAAACTAATTAATGGTATCTCTAATTATACTTCTTGGGGTTTAGATATTAGAAAAATCATAAAAAAATTAATAAAGAAATTTTTTTTATGTCAAACTGATGATGTAATTAATTAATTAATTGCTGAGCAAATTTATGCCTAGCTATACTACGTGTGAAATATGAATAACCAGAACGTTTTGTGTCTTTAAATAACTGATAATCTATTGAAATTATGTAGTGGAAATGGAAAATGATCCCCAGGATATAACGGCTTACTTTCTTTTCTTTGCTTTAAGAGAGAGAGTTTGAACTTGCTTATAGAAGTGAATAATAGTGGAGGAAGAAGAAGAAGTTGGAGGAAAACAAGTGTTGAAATTTTCAGAATTTAGCAAAAGTTCTTGTATATAATTTAATATAGAAAATCCTACTATTTATAGGCCTTGAGTTATGTAAATCCTATTTTAAAAGTTATGTAAATCCTATTTTAAAAACCTATTTCAACAGTTTAATTAACCTTTATGTCAGTTGCATAACGTTCATGCATGAAGGAAGATGATACTGGATCAAAAGATGCAATTCAAAGTGAAAGTCCCGACTTTTGGCACATCGATCAATCAATGTGATTGATCGATGTTGGACAGAAAGTTCCAATTTTGCACCCTGCCAACATCGATCGATCGATGTCACATTGATCGATCTATGTTGTACAGAGAGCTTCCAACTTTGCACCCACACCACATCGATCGATCGATGTGATCGATCTATGTCCAATAGAACACTCGACTTCATTTCAGCTTTCAGTTGGGTCGATCCAATTTACACATAGATCGATCCAAGTGATTTCTTACAAGTTCAAAGTGTTCAAATCATCTTTCAATCCCCCAAACAAAATCTCACATGTTTTTATATAAGTTTGAAGCACATTTTAAAGTACTTTTTGACGTATGTATTAGTTGGTGCAAAAACTCATGCTTATATGCTTTTTGAGCAATCTCAGAGATTTCACATAATCCATAATATGCTTTATGGAAGGTATGAAGTAAAATGATAGACCAGTATACTCTGAACTGGCTTAAACAACATTTGCAGCTTTAAATGTGGCTTATGAGTGGTTTAGGAATGATATTATGCATTACAACTTTGAAAGGCATTTGTTAAGTCCCGGAGATTGTTTCAGTTAATTTTCTCTCACCTAAATGGACAGTCTTCAGATACAAATGAAGTTGATCTTCAGTTTTCATTAGAAAACACAGAGATGATCAAAGTGATTGGAAAGTGAAGTGGTGGACTCTGCAACTTGTTGGTCATAAATGGGTTGGAACACTATTTGCTTTAAAGGTCAGCATTGGATGCAGCTTCTTAATTTATCTTTGTCTCGCTCCTTTACTGTTTGTTCTATAAACTGGTATACCACGATGTGTGAACTGCAAGACATAAATAAACTGTTATTTGATACAATGAAGTGTAGATACATCTTGCCTAGTTGATGCAAGGGGATAGAATTTATAGTTAATACTGCTGGATTATCGTTCCTAATCTTTGAGTGGCACTTTACAAGCATTCCATATACTGTTTATTGCAATTCTGCTAACTCAATGCTTTCTAAGATGAGGTGTTGCAATTCAACCCTAGAAATTATTTAACCTTCATGTTCAAATCTTGGGTTTTCAGCTTCTCATTGGCACTATGTTGTGTACAGATCATCCAGATGAATATACAAGAAGAAAACGGAAACAAATTTCAGAGCTTAAAATAAATCAATCATCGCAATGTCCTCATGTGGTTGTCTGCTACTACTCTTTCTACCATAATGGGTCTATCTCTCTTGTCTTGAACACATGGACTGTGGTTCTTTAGCTGATATAATCAGACAAACAAAGACAATTCTTCAGCCTTACCTTGCAGTAGTGTGTAAGCAGTTTGTCTCCTTAACATCGACTTTCTTGTAAAAAATGACACAGATATTATATCATGATCTCCTCTGACCAGGCCTTACAAGGTCTGATTTACTTGCACCATGAGAGATATGTAATGCATAGATATCTAAAGCCATCCAACCTACTCGTGAACCACAAAGGGGAAGTAAAAATTACAGATTTTGGGATCAGTGCAATGCTGGGTAGCTCTATGGGCCAAAGAGACATTTGTTGGCACATATGGCTGTAATGTTTGGTTTTCTCGCTGGTATATCCACTTTTTGAAATCAAATATAATTCGTGTTCTACTTGATTTTGTCCTGTGTCAAGCATTTAATGGGAATCTGTTAAAGAAACTGTTGGCTGACTTCTTTGACATTTCTTTGCAATCTCTACTTAGCCTGAAAGAATTACTGGGAACATCGATCTATGATTGCAAAAGTGATATCTGGAGTCTCGGCACGGTAATTCTTGTGTGTGCCATTGGACGTTTCCCTTATATACAGTCTGAAGACCAGCAAGTCTGTCCAAGTTTCTATGAGCTTCTAGATGCAATAGTGGGAGTCCACCACCTTCAGCTCCATCAGATCAAAATTTCCCCTGAGCTTTGTTCATTTGTCACTGCCTGGTAAGCCTAAGTGGCTAGAACTTATTAATTTCTCCTTTGTAGTATTTCAAGTGGATGTTTCAATCTTCTTCATGTGCTTGATTTGTCCTTCAATACACTATGAGGCACAAACATTAATGCATGTTTGATCAGCCGTTTGGCCAAGATCAAGTAAATATGTCTTGATGATAATATCATTCGTTTTTAATATCAATTTTCCATATGCAGCATACAGAAGCATCCAATGGATAGATCCTCCTCACTGGAACTTTTGGTCAGTATGTATAAATGTCTTCGCTTTCTGTATTTCACATGGTGCTATACTACTACAACAACAACATTACCCCATTGCCTTAGAATCTCTCGCCTACGGCGGGTATGAGGGAGGGTCGGATGTACGCAACCATACTCATGTGTTAGAAACACACAGATGTTGTTTCCCGATGACCCATAATGAAAATTATGTGTCGATCAACTGCTACTACACAATATAAGAAACGCAGCTAATTTAGTAAGTCATTTTGCTTTATTCGATTATATTCCGAAGTCAAGGAAGGATGACTCCGTTGGAAATGGAAACATTTCACATGGTGCTATACTTAAGCTAATTGGCTGTCTATTTCAGGATCAGCGGTTCATAAAGAAGTTTGAAGACAAGGACATTGATCTCAGAATCCTTGTAGGTGGTCTTGATCCTCCGACAAATTTCTCAAGATGACCGGTTCGTTCTCTTCAAACAATGGGGAGTGGATTTCTTTGCCCTTTTGTGTATAAGCGGCAGACAGTTGTGTTTATGGGCCTGCTGATTACAGTTCAGTCCAAGTTTTCCGTCATTATTCACTTCTGTTGAGTAAATCAAATTAGTAATATATTATATAGGGACACCTTAGAGTATATTTAGAGGATTAAATACTCTATACACTTTAGGTTGACTTTGCACTTTTTTATTTTGTTCTTTGTCTTTCAGTTATTTGTGCATATTCAATGTTATGCCTATTTTAATATTAGAAGCTTTCTATTTATGTTTAATAAAATCCATTCGCTAGTACATATTCCTATTATTGTGCTATCAATGCAGATACATATAGAGCCGAAGGTCTCACTAGAAGCAAACTCTGTATCCTTTGTTATGCAGATATTGTTTGCCTAACTCTCACCTTTCTTCAGACCATAGCAATAGCTTTTGCTGTCGTTGTGATATACTGAATATGATTGTTGTTGTTGTAGTATATATGACATATACAATATCTCAAGTTAACGTTTAAGCATCATTAAACACAAATTTCTCTAAGTTAACGTTTAACCATCATTAATCACAAAGCACATATATCAACGTCCTATAAATTATGAATATACTTCACAAAGCACATATATCGACGTCCTATAGATTATGAATATAATTGATAACTCCTCTGTGAAAAGTGATGAGTTAATGTCTAAATGCCACTCTTCTGTGTTCCAGGAAAACATGGTCAAAAAAATGAACTATATAACTATCAACTATAATAATCCCATTCTGCTCTTATTATTAGTGCTCTAAAAAAATAAGTCATACATTATGTAAAATGATTGTTAATTCCAAAGGACACAAGAAACATTGCATATGACTTGTTTACACTAAGGTGATACATTAAACTGAATTACTATGGTGCTTCATATGACAATTTGTAGATTATCTTATAAAAGAAATAGATAAATATAGCAGAAGGTGGTTGAAGAATCTGGAAAAAAGGTGGCAAATGCACATGTTTTGATACTGTTGATTAACATTGTATATAATTTCTTCTGCAACTTCTTTATGGGACCGAATCTGCACACCCAACTGGGCTATCCCTGAAGGACTCTCTGTTGTTCTCTGTTACTATTTCTTTTGTGCACAAAAAGAGCATCCAAATCTTCCATTAAAGTAATAGAATTGAATATCATCTTTTTGGCTCAACAGAAGACCCTGTCTACTTCTTTCTTGTTCTTCCTTGTTCGAAATTGAAAACCAACACCATGTCATGTTCAAAACTACTATTTTATCTCCTCTCCTTGGGTGCAAAGGCTGAGAATCTAACTTCCACGGTCCCATTACTCCAACTCCAAAAAAAAAAATCACGGATGATGTATATCAGACACTCAGCATCCACTAAATAAGAGAAAAATACCATTAGTGTTCACAAAAAGCTTATACACAAGCCTGAGGACAAGGGTCCAAACTCTCACAAGAAGCTTATACCCAAACCCGAAGACATGGTCCAATCCAAACTCTCACAATGTGATTGATAAGATTCGAACATGGATTCATTAAGTGCAATCTGTTATCCTAAAACCAACTTGGGAGCCATTTCTCTCCCCACCTCGTGTTCTTTGTTTTCATTAGAGAAAGCAAAACTTAAGCACAAAAACAGATTTGATACTGAGCATCTCCATCATTAGGTGCTAGGAGTCTCTATACAATGGTAACGTACTAGCATTTTTGTATGATGTTATATGTTAACTTTTCAAGTTTTGTCTTTATTGACTCGAATATGGTTAAATCAAATTGACATTCTATATGTAGTTATGTATTTATGTACCATCCTTTGCTTTACTCTTTTTGACGTAAAACATGGAGTTACAATCTATATATATGTAGAGAGCCCTTTTAAAAATTGCAAAAATAACTAAGCTATATCATGGCAAGTGAAGTGAAGGGCCATAAAAAGAGCGGCAGATATGATGGTTCTGCAAGGTATAAAGAGTAATCTCAACCATTTTGGGAAATGGTTGACATTTTTTTAAATATAAGAAATGTTTGTGGAGAACCAAGTTTTCCTATTGAGAAGTATTTTATGATTGTTCGTGCAGTTGCTGATACCCATGCATATGGAATTGGTAACCTTATTATTGGAGAAGTTTTGTGCATCATTGCATGGAATCGAGTATCACGGATTTTAAAAAAGCTTTGTGCAGCCCATGATGAGCTCAAAATTTGTGCAGAGTCCGGACAGAGCTCGAATAGCACTATCCTATATTTCATATAAGATGTTGTTTCCACGACTAGAATCCGTGACTTCAAGGTCACAAAGCATCAACCTTACCAGTTGCTCTAAGGCCCGTCCTTGTAATCAAATTATGTAAATATATACACATGATAACGTTTAATCGTAATGGTCAGGAAAGAGCATGCTAAATGGTTGATGACCACATGAGGTTCATCCCCATTTGTTTCACAAAGCACGTATCCCGATGCCCTTGGCCTCCCAACACATATTAAATGTGAAATTTACATACCAACAAATAACCTTCAGTTCTTACGGAGATAAACATCTTATAATAACACTATATAGTTAATTGTTCCTACATATCAGTTCAAGATATATAGAAAATATAACACAAGAGGTCAGCTCTATGTTTACAAAATAGTCCTTTTCTTTTTGCGCAAATGATGGTGTAACCATGCCGGACATACGTACATGTCGCACAAACAGTGGCTATTGTAGTCATTGTTGAGGTTTATTATTAGTACTGATCTTTTTAATATAATTATTTTCACATTTCAAGTTGCAGTGTATTTTCTTGAGGTGAGTTTCCTACTTCAAATAACAAGTGGGAAATATTATAGAAAGGTTGAATTCCTCTAGAAAAAAGATGGATAAAGGGAGGTCCCCCCGGGAGATAATCGTAATTTGAAGTGAAAAAGTTGATTCTTGTCTTGTTATTCTCTCGTCTGTGCCTTTATTCCAAAGAGAAACAGCAAAGAAGCTGCCTTATCATCTTCCATCGGTTGATTTTTAGCTTTTTAAGGCTTTTTATCATATTACATGCGAGCCGGTCTTAGAGTAACTGATAAGGTTCATACTTTATGGTCAAATGTTTGAACCACGGAAACAACCTCTCGCACAAATATAAAGTAAGACTGCATACATCAGACCGCGAAACGATCCAACCTTTTCTCGACCTCTGTGCAAAGTAGTGCACTAGGAAGGCCCTTTTATCGCATTACATGCACACGTCCCATGAAAAGGAAAAGAAGATACAATTAAACGACGTCACTTTATCTCTGTTTCTCCCCTGATAACAAATCTCTTGTTCGCTGTAATAATCATACCCAAAAGCCCGCATCAGAATCGAATAAAGCACCAAAAAAATAAAGGAAAGAAAAAAAAAGAAAGAAAAAGGATAGCATTAGCAACTAGTAACCGAATTCAAAAGCACTCGTTCGAAATGTGATTCTGTTATTGCTCTAACTCACATGAATTTAATTGTATTTTCATTATTTAGATTTTAAAGTAGTTCCTCTTGCTTTTCTTGTCGCTTACTTTTAATTAATTGGATCTCTTTGTGTTAGGTCTCGGTCATCTATGCATGTACATACAGAGACAGAGATGTCATCGGAAGTAAACTCTCTATCTCTTCGGATGTAGATATTGTTTGTCTCTGACCTCTGACCCTTCACAGATAATACCGATATTTTTTGATGTCGTGATATACTGGGTATAAGTTGTTGTTGTTTGTTATGTCTCGGAAAAAAACCTTAGTATTTGAGGAACTAAAAATTATTACCAAATTGACTTTTTATAAGCGGTGATTAATGAGCAACACAGATAATAAGAATGCTGTGGATTTCTAATAGTTGATGAATGTTCAATAAAATAACAAAGATAAAACATGAGATAAAGTAGTCATACGAGTGAACATCACAAGATCGTGTGCATTAAAGAAGAATACAACAATAACATTGCCCCATTGGCTTAGAGACTTCTGTTTATAGCAGGATATAGGCGTTTATAGCGGGATATAAGAAGGTCGGATGTACGCAATTATACCCATGTGTTAGAATATAGGTTGTTTTCCGATGACACATTAAAGAAGAATGTCTCATTTTATTAACTCATTAGTTAGTAAACAATCACAAGAATGATTATTTTTAAATTTTTTGTTTTGTAATTATAGGGCTGTAAATAAACAAAGCCGTTCGGTTGTTCGGCTCGTTTGGCTCGAGCTCGAGCTCGAACTCGGCTCGGATAAAAGGTTAATGAACAGAGCTTGAGCACCTTTTTTCTGTTCAAACTCGGTAAGTGCACCGCTCGTTTAAGGTGTTCGGCTCGTTAATGTTGTTCGTGAGTTAAACGAACCAAGATTGAACAATTAAATATGTTCGTTTAAATAAACGAACAAGCTTGGCTCGTTCGCTAAGTTAAATGAACCGAACTTGAACAACGCAATGCTCGACTTGTTTGGCTCGTTACGCCCTATGTGTAATGCGCTCATTTACTTTGCGACGTTGCTCTTAAAGCAAATGACCCACTATTTAGTTTTTTTTTTTCTTATTTGTGTGCTAGCTAGCATCCAACGATAAATATTGTCAGATATAGTCTTCTGTGGCTAGCTAAAGCAAGAGAAACATTAGAGGTGCAATGGACCAGTATGGCATTAATTTGGGAAATGTCAAACTATCGATATAACTTTCATAAATACTCAAAAGTACCGTACTTCTTTTGCTAAAAAATAAAATAAATAAAAGGCGTCCCCAATGCACTAGGCAGGGTTTGAGGAAGGATCGAATCGCTTCACGATCTGATGTATGCAACCTTACCATATACTTTGTGCAAGTGGCTGTTTCCGCTGTTCGAACCCGTGACCTCAAAGTCACAAAGCAGCAAAGTTGCTCCAAATCCCGCCCTCTTAATTAAAAAAAAAATCCAAAAGTAAAACAAATGGAGAGAAAAAGAAAAATCAAGCAAAATAACTCGTACTGACCCAAAGTGTAGTACGAACTATTACTCTCTAATCAATCAATCAATCAATCAATCATACCGAGTATATCACAATGGCATCAAAAGCTATCGCTAGGGTCTGGGTAAGATGAGAGACAGACAAACAATACTTTTATCCTTTGCTTCCAGTGAGACCACGTCTCTAAACTTGTACTCTCTAATAAGGGCCAAAAAAAAATTCGGTCAAAATCTAATTAAAATACGTCTAGAATTATTAAAAGCAGCGGGAAAGTAGGACAAAAACTTATGCAAAATATTTCCACTTGTCTTTAATAAGGGGAATAATTCCTTTGCACAACAAAGTACATATTATGCAGGAAAGTGAATGCCCAATACAAAATCTAATAAGGTATTCTTGTGCACTTTTCACATTCCTCCTATTAATACAATAATATTTCCTGTAGTGTAAAAATGTACACAAAAATATAAAAATAAAATAATGACAAGAATATCACAATCCCATGCATAAAGATGACAGTGTAATCATAATGGTGATGATTTTCATGCAGAGAGGGATTTTGCTTTTCGAGTCTCTATTCCCTTTGTATACGTCAGAAGACAGCAGCCTTTCTTCCTTTGTTTTCCTTTCTTCTTCTTCATTTCTTTTTTCTTTTCTTTTATTCTTTTCTTCTGTTGTTTTGCAGTTAGCTCAGTCAAACCATCTGACCATAAAAACCCTTGCCAGAGAGAAAGTGGAGAGGGTTTTCAAGAACTCATACTCATGATGATGACGACGACGGAGAATGATGGTTCTGTGTGGGCGGAGGTGTTTTTGCATGGGTGGCGGTTGTTCCGGATCTACCCATGATGAGCCGGGTTGTCGGGATCGGGCCAGAATGTGGAGTACTTCAGCCATTCAGCCTCTTGTTGGTTTGGAAGTGGCGACTCCTGCAACACAGAGAGCAAAAGTAATGTGAGGTTTTATGTGGCTCGAGAAACAAGAAACAAAATATTTAGTGAGATAATTAAAAATGATAACATATAAAGATATGCTATTGGATGATTAGTCATATGAAAGACTCATATATACCTTACGTATTTAATTAGATAAAAAACAAATAATCATATTTATTTCACACACATTATGTAATTTCTTACCATGTTTTCAATTGTCTCATGTAATGGTAACTTTACGTTTTCTATAAAATTTTTTAAACTTCCACTTGTATTTAGTTTTTCTACTTAAAACAACTTAATACCAACCTGCTCCTATGAATAAATATTTTTTCCAATAGGAAAAATGAGTCTAGCTATCAAAATAATTGCGTAACCATCCTATATATGCTTGTATTTATAGGTCAGTAAGGAACCCGTTTTTGTAACGTTTATAATGTAGGAGTCATCTTCCAATAGTGTTGAATGAAGAAAGACATATGTGGAAAAAAATTTGATTGTGTTATGACCTTAATATCTATTCCATCACATCAATGCTTCATAAATTAAAAAAAAAAGAAAATAATTCAACAAAGATAATTGAAAATGTACCAAGCATTGATGTTTAAGCAGTCAAGGTTTTGGTTATAAGAGTAGCTTCTACTTTTGATTCTCTACCTTTGTTGTATTCTTTGGAAACAATAACACACTTTAAAGCCAAATTTTGCTTTTTCATATTGAGATTTTCTGCTTTTTATTGAACTAAATTTTTGTGGTCATTGAAGTTACTGGTGTATTAGGCTTCTGTGTTTATGTATGATCCAAGAAAAGAACAGATTACTTTACGATCTGATTTACGCAGGCTTATCTTACATTTTTTTTGGTAGAGAGACCGTTTCAGCTTTTTTGTGGTCATTGTTTCTCATAAATGATGACCAATTTTAGCTGGCCGCGGAAAGTATCCACACTGACAACTAGGACTGTAAATGAACCAAGCCGTTCAGTTGTTCGGCTCGTTTGTTCAAGCTCGAGCTCGAGCTCGGCTCGGATAAAAGATTAATGAACAGAGCTTGAACACCTTTTTTTGTTCGAGCTCGGTAAGTGGCACCGTTCGTTTAAGGTGTTCGGCTCGTTAATATTGTTCGTGAGTTAAACGAACCAAGCTTGAACAAGTAAATATGTTTATTTAAATAAACGAACAAACTCGGCTCTTTGGCTAAGTTAAATGAACAGAGCTTGAACAATGCAATACTCGGCTCGTTCGGCTCGTTTACAGCCCTACTGACAACCTTGAACTAACTTTGCTTTCTTTGTCCTTTTTTTTTTTGAATTTTATTTCTCTATTTACTAATAAGACCTTTACTTGCCTTGCGAAAATTAATAGGCGACGAAATTCATATTGAGTACAGAGATATGGATATAGAGATAGAAAGAGTTGCTACATAAATTTGTTTGTTTTCATTCGAAAAAATGCTGCAATTACTCAATTATTAAATGAAAAAGCCCTTACAACAAATGAAAGGCAAAATTTTCTCTATGTAGTTTCCCATATGCAGTCAGATTTTTTTAGGACTCCATTTCCTTTTTGTGTTTCAGTTCTTTTAGTTTAAACTTTCGATATAAAAGAACCATCGTGTAGAAATATAAGCTCAGCCGAGCTGTGCTAAGCTGAATAAGGTAGCAGCTGTACTGGTGAAGTACAAAATATAAGCTACCGAGATGAAACTCTGTTGAAGGTATACTGCTGAGCTGATCTTGATATCAGTTCAACACACAACTATAAGTGACCGAGGTGAAGAAGAGAACGACCGAGGTGAAGAAGAGAATGACCGAGGTGAAGAGCTAAGCTAGAAACAAAACTATAAGTGGCCGAGGAGAAGAAGGACCAAAGTGACGAGCTAAGTAGGGAAGATACAAGTACAAGAGCAACTATTAGGTAGCAAAGCTGAGCACAGCAGCCGAGCTGCTATACTTAGTCTTATACATGTAACATAGAAATGTAATAGCTCATTCTTTTAAATGTTTATATGCCTAGCCATAGAGGTAACTAGTCGTTATCAACCTAGTCGTTGTAGACATCACATCAAGATACTGTTAGAAAAATAAATAGGCCGACCTGATTTCTGCAGTGCAGGAGTTCTTCAGGAATGGTCAGTTGCTTAAGCAGGTCAATCACGCTACCACTGCTCTGGTCCCCAAGGCTGCTCATGTCACCAGAGTTGAGGACTATCGACCAATCTCGTGCTGTAATGTGATCTACATGATAATCTCTAAGATTCTTCAATGCGAATGACATCAGTCACGGCCCCCCTCATGGATCATGCTCAGGCTGGTTTCGTCAACGACAGATCCATGATGGAAAATGTCTTCTTCGTCCAATAGCTGATGAGAGACAATGGGAGAAAAAGGACAACTCCAAAATACATACTTAAGGTGGACATTAGGAAAGCTTTTGACTCCATCAGTTGGTCCTTCCTCAAGGAAATGCTTATTGGACTGGAATTTCCCCTATCTTCATGGGTGGGATCATGGAATATGTGAGCACGACCAGCTACTCTGTTTCTCTTAACGGCAGGCCTTATGGGTACTTTAAAGGCAGGTGTGGATTGAGACAAGCGGACCCTATCTCCCCCTTCCTAGTCTTTCAAGCGGACCCTATCTCCCCCTTCGTGGACTACGTCATGATAAGGAGTTCCATTACCATGTTGGCTGTGTTGAGCAGAAAATAACTCACCTCTACTTTGCAGATGACCTTATCCTATTTTCCAGAGGAGATATCAGCTCGGTAAAGAAAATTATGGATACACTAGGTGACTTCGGTGACTGTTCTGGGCTCAGAGCCAACCTGACAAAATCACAGTTCTTCCACGCTGGCATTGGTGTTGCAACGAGCTGGTTGCAGGTCAGCCCAGGGTTCTTGGAAGGAACCATGCCTTTTAGATATTTGGGCATTCTTATAGCAGGCCGCATGCTGCATAGCCCGCACTATGTACCTTTCATCAAAAAACTTATAGACAAGATTGGGCTATGGAATTCATCAAGTCTCTCATATGATGGCAGATTATAACTGATCAAGTCAGTTCTGCAAGATGTGAACTGTTTCTAGCTAAGCGCGGTACCTGTTCCAGCAACAGTCAGGACTCTCATAAACAGGATTTGTCTGCACTTCTTATGGGGAAGTTCCTTGATGGGCTCCAAAAAGGGCTGGGTTGCCTGGTCTCATTTTAGTCTACCTAAAGAAGAAGGGGGATTAGGAGTTATCCAACTGAAGGCGTGGAATCTGGCACTGCTATCCAAGCAACTGTGGGATAAACACCACAAGAAAGACACACTTTGGGTGCAGTTGATGAATCATAAGTATAGAATACAAGGTAGCTATGGTCGAGGACGGATCGCAGCTTGGACTCACCACTCCGAAAGAAACTTATGGAGATCCGAAACCAGTTGGTGGTCAGGGAAGGCTCATGCAGCTTGGCGATTGAGACAATTACCTCATGGACAGTGGAAAATACTCTCAAGCCTCGCTTGACGTATGAGTATTTCAGAGACAAGGGCACTAAGGTCAGCTGGAGCAGGATTGTCTGGGACTCAGCAATAACCCCTAAACATTCTTTTATACTTTGACTTGTCGGTCTAAACAAGCTTCCCACTAAAGAACGCGTTGTTTATCTAGACAACAGAGAATGTCACCTCTGCTTGGCTGAACAAGAGACGTTGCAGCACCTCTTCTTTTTCTGCTCAGCTACCAAACAAATTTGACTTAACATCTCATCATGGCTGGCACTCCCACGGAGGTTCCACTCTATAAACAGGATATTGGCATGAGATCGAGAAGACTCAAAGAAAAAGCGCTGAAAGCCAAGGCAGCAAAAATTGCCTTAGCTGCGACAGTGTATTTTATCTGGCAAGGTCAGAACAGATATATTTTTAAAGGAGAAACATTGTATCTAGGGATGTAACACATAGAATATGCACTCATATATATAGAGTGATGTATAAGCTCTACCCACATATCTTTGATATAGACACTGCTCATATGTTTTAAGATTACTATACATTACTAAATAGAACATGTAGGTTGTCATACGAACCTACAAGTAGGACTATTGTATGGGTTGCATCCTGTTGATGCCTTGATTTTTCTGGTTAATATTAGCATTTTAACCAAAAAAGAAAAGAAAAATAGATTCGTTTGATATCATGTAAACTGCTATAAAAAGAAAAACACCCTTGTATATTCAATTTTAACTTGAATAAATTTTATATTCTTCAATCTCGACATACCATATATATGGGAAGGGTGACGACTAGTAATCCAAAAATGGCAATACATGATTTTTAAACTTGCCAAGCTCAAGTAGTAGAGGACCGGGACTGTAAACTTATGAGCAGAATAAAGGTCAATATATTCATAACATTTGAATGATATTGAAACCAGATAACCACATAATTTGTTATATTAACTTAATATGAGAGCTTTATATGATAAATCACCTTTTAAAAAAATGTATTATATATCACTTTGAGATGTTACTTTCTCCGGCAAAAAGCAGCAGACATCCAATTAAGTGTATCTAAATTGTTTTTGTTTTTAGGGTCTTAATTTAGTACAGTCTTGCATATAGGGTTAG
>AP025044.1:4535039-4603244 GCA_036186865.1 Eustoma russellianum
GAGAAACATTTTGTATCTAGGGATGTAACACATAGAATATGCACTCATATATATAGAGTGATGTATAAGCTCTACCCACATATCTTTGATATAGACACTGCTCATATGTTTTAAGATTACTATACATTACTAAATAGAACATGTAGGTTGTCATACGAACCTACAAGTAGGACTATTGTATGGGTTGCATCCTGTTGATGCCTTGATTTTTCTGGTTAATATTAGCATTTTAACCAAAAAAGAAAAGAAAAATAGATTCGTTTGATATCATGTAAACTGCTATAAAAAGAAAAACACCCTTGTATATTCAATTTTAACTTGAATAAATTTTATATTCTTCAATCTCGACATACCATATATATGGGAAGGGTGACGACTAGTAATCCAAAAATGGCAATACATGATTTTTAAACTTGCCAAGCTCAAGTAGTAGAGGACCGGGACTGTAAACTTATGAGCAGAATAAAGGTCAATATATTCATAACATTTGAATGATATTGAAACCAGATAACCACATAATTTGTTATATTAACTTAATATGAGAGCTTTATATGATAAATCACCTTTTAAAAAAATGTATTATATATCACTTTGAGATGTTACTTTCTCCGGCAAAAAGCAGCAGACATCCAATTAAGTGTATCTAAATTGTTTTTGTTTTTAGGGTCTTAATTTAGTACAGTCTTGCATATAGGGTTAGTTAATTAGACCAAATGGAAATTAAATTTTGAAAAGCATGTTTTAAAGAGATGATGTATTTATAAGTACCAAATTATAGATAAAAACAACTATTATATGCTAACTAATAAGAGACATTTTAACACCTACTAGGCTATTATATGCTAACTAGAGTAAGAAGTGCAATGAAAATGAACAAATGAAATCAGCCATGCATCGCCATTTTCATATCGTTACTTTTTTAAATTATCTTTCCAATTCTAATGGAGTTAATGACACACTCTTTCTTGACTTTAGAATAGGATGGAATAAAACAAAATGACTCACTAAATTGGATGCGCTTCTTATATTGCGAAGTAGCAGTTGATCGACACAACTTGACGTAATTTTCATCATGTGTCACCAGGAAACAACCTCTGTATGTTTGTAACACATAGGTATGGTTGCATACATCCAACCCTCCTACCTTACCATAGGCAGGAGCCTCTAATGCAATTGAGTAATGTTGTTGTTGTATTTTTCTTAAAATATAAGTCTGATTAATTATAACGGTTTCATGCTTTAGTTTCTTTTCTTTATAGTTAAAAATGTATCCATTTGGGGATTAAAAAAAAATATTCTGATGTAAGATTAAACAATTCACATATGTCATACCCTCAAGGACCAATGGGGAACTGACAGCCAAGCAGATAAAAAGTAGAAGAGAAAAAGTGAGAGGCATTTTTAGTTACCTCCTTGATGTCAGTAGAAGTGCAGCCCATGATGAGCTCCTCCAATCCAGATGCAGACCTTCCTCCTATTTTATGATGTTGTTGCTGCTGCTGCTGATGCTATCCATGAAATACAATTACCCATTCAGAAATGCAACCAAAAAACACAATCATATGTCTGATCATGTTTGGTCTGCCACATTTCATATGTAAAAAGTGACATAATAATTACTTTTCTACTGTTACTGCTGTCCAAATAAAGAAAAACTCTCAAGTATTAATACACATTAGTTTTATTATGTCTGAAATAACGGTTGAGATCACAGCAGGTAGAAAATGAGGTCTCCAATCACGCGTCGCCACGTGTACAAATTGCTTTTTTTTTAAAAATAAAAAAATTTAAACCTCTCTCATCTTTTGTACACGTGGCGACGCGTGATTGGAGAGCTCATATTCTACCTCATTTTCTACCTGCTGTGATCTCAACCGCTGAAATAACCACTATTCGTTATATTATTAGTTACTTTTATATAATATGCTTTTTGTTTTAAATTGTTTGCTCTGTCAAATTTGCACACAAGTTAAAAAAAAAGAGACAGTCAAATATTCATTTATTAATGTTTGCATTCTCTTGAACATGAGGTGAGATCTATATCCATTCAAAATCTTAAACCAATGAGTCGTGATACCTCATTTTTATATGACCCATATATTTTTCTCAAAGTGGACGATGTGTGACTATATTCTCAATACCCAAGCCAGACATGAACATCTGGTCTTAGGTGAGGGGAGACAATAAATGGTTAACCCATATATTTTTATCAAAGCAGTCGATATGGACATGAACATCTAGAATTAGGTGAGGAGAGACAATAAATGACCAACCATGGGGCAGGCAAGGTGTGAGTCCATATTTTAAACATGCTCTGATGCTAAAGGTGTGAGTCCATATTTTAAACATCCTCTGATAATATATTGAAACTTGGGCTTACGTGATGTGAGACTCATGTCCACTCAAAACCTTAAAGCAATGGATGACAATATCTCATGCTCATGTAACCCACATATATTTTTCTCGAAGTATGCGATGTGAAAATATAATCTCCATATTGCCATTAAAAAAACTTCATGAATAATGAGGATAAACTAATGAAACCGTAGCTTTTTCTATTCTATTTGTTAGCTGTAGAAAAAGAATAGGGCACACCTCGATAAAAATGTGTACAAAGAAAATGAGACAATGGTGTAGCATTTAGACAAGTAAAGAAAAATATTATATCACCAACAAAATAACCGACTCATTATTTATCAATCTTTTATTGGATAAAAAATACTAACTATTAACAAGTCCATTATACAATTTTGCAGGTGAAATTTTATGGGTAGAAAAGAAATAAAATAAGGAAAATGGTGCAATTTTATCATGAACTTCTCACATGAACCACCTGTAAAACAACTCAGATGGAATCAACCACCAGACAAGTTTATATACCTGGAAATTTTCGTTTTGCAGTAGGAGTCTGGAGACATGGAAGGAATCATCGTCCAGAACAACAGATGAAGAATGCAGGTTTGGCGGCGAGATTATGGTGGAAATGGGAAGAGAAGGCCGGCTTATATTAAACGATGTCGCAGCCATCTGATGGTGGTGATGATGATGTTGCGGCGGCTCATGGCCCGTCAAATGATGTGTCATTTGGTACTGCTGCTCGGAAATGTCACGTTCCTCGCACGTGCCGCCGGTCGAGGCACCGGCACTTTCCCTTGCAATGGATGTCTCAGCCATTCTTGCCTGCAAAAATAAAAATCTATCATCATCCGTACCCAGTATATCCCAACAACATCAAAAGCTATCGCTAGGGTCTGAGAAGGGTAAGTGTTACGCAAACAATACCTCTGTCTCAAGGGATAGAGAATATTAAACAGTTTGACAGATAGATCGCTTTTGACACACAAGGCTTTCGCGTTTATGCAAGGTTTAAGGAGGAACCGGATCATTTTTACATATGCAAGAGGCTGTTTCTGTGGCTCGAACCCGTAACTTCAATGTAAAAAAATAGTAAACTTACCAGTTGCTTCAAGATCCGGCCAAACAGTTTTGATAGATGACATGTCAATTTACAAGTTTCATGTAATAATCTAATAGTGTAAGAAATATTATGACGTGGGGATTTCTTTTGAGTCAAATCTGATAATTGGTTCAAACGTTTACGCTTTAAGTAACTTTGGTTCTTTGATTTCCTTTTGGGTTGCTTTTTCTTCTGGTGGGTGAACTGCAGAGACCATGTTAGTTAGCTGACAGTTAAAATATCCACAGGTTTAGTTGCCGTGAAAAAAGATAATATCCTAACTCTAAAGTCCTCACCCTGCTAGCATCAAGGAACCATAAGTTTGTTCTTTCTTTGTGGGCGTCTCTCTATGCGTATCCCAAAAGCAAGGTATAGTTGCACATCTTCCCCCCCCCCCCCCCCCCCCCCCCCCCCTCTCTCTCTCTCTCTCTCTCTCTCTCTCTTATATTACATTCTTTCTTTCACTTTTATTTTGTTTATGGGTTAATTGTACCAAAAGAGGGACAAGTAGAGTTCTAATGTTCACCTAGATAATGTGGTTGACTCAACCTTATTTATATATATCATATTAAATAAAAGCAACTTGTCTTGACTAGTGATTATGGTTAACCATGGGATCAAAGTATTTTAAGATTACATGTGTGTTTCTAACACATGGGTATGGTCGTGTACATTTGCCCCTTATACCTCGTTTTAGGTGGGAGCTTCTAAGACAATATGGTAATGTTGTTGTTGTGTTGTATGGTTATGACCTTTGGAGAATTGAAAGAAACGATCCCCAGCCGTTACATCGAAAGAGAGAATTTCACACATGAGGGGTGGGAAATTCGTCCAGAAACTTAAATTGGAAGGTAAAATCAAGAATACCTTAACATTTGGGACAAGTTTTTTTCCTTTTCCTTTTTTTGGTTTGACCAATAGAAACACGAAAAGAGGGAAATAGAAACAAAGTGACAAAGAGGACAATGAGCATGCATGGATTTCTTTGTCCAAATTAGCCTACAAATATTAGCTTTGACCAAAATGGCATGATTCTTTCACATGTCTACGTGTTTGAAGAAACGCCATTGATATTTGAGGAAGGCGTGAGACATTCAATCATCAATACTATTAATTGTGTTCCATATGTAATTTCATTTTATAGATAATGAGATATATGAAACTAGAAAGAATGCTATATCACTTGAGTGATTGTGCTTTGTTGAGATTATTGTCCCACATTATCCACATAGGAAAAAAAAATATAGGTTATATTTGTTGAGATTATTGTATTACATTGTCTACTTTGAAAAAAAATATATGGGTTATATGAGAATGATGCAACACCACTCATTGACTAAAGGTTTTGATTTTATATGAGCCTCACGTGATGTAAGCCCAAGTTTCAACATGGTATCAGGGCAGATTTAAAATGTAAACTCACACCTTGTTTGACCCATGGTTGGTCATTTATTGTCTCCCCTCACCCAAGGCAGGCTCATGGCTGGTCATTTATTGTCTTCCCTCACCCAAGACAGGTTTAAAATGTGAACTCACACATTGTCTGGCCATGGTTGGTCATTTACTGTCTCCTCTCACCCAAGGTAGGCTCATGGCTGGTCATTTATTGTCTCCCCTCACCCAAGTCAGGTTTAAAATGTGAACTCACACCATGTCTGACCATGGTTGGTCATTTATTGTCTCCCCTCATCCAAGGCAGGTTTAAAATGTGAACTCACACCTTGTCTGCCTCATGGTTGGTCATTTATTGTCTCTCCTCACCCAAGTGCATCTGTTCATGCATGGCTTGTGGTTTGTGATTGATGACAGGTTCTAATACGTGTGTGTATATCAAGCCACGTGAGGGCAGGTGCTGAGATTATTGTCCTACATTGGCCACTTTGAAAAAAATATATGGGTTATATGATGATGATGCATCACCATCCATTGCCTTAAGGTTTTGAGTGGATATGAGTCTCCCCTCAACATGTTTAAAATATAAAAACTTTGTTTATCTCTTAGTTAATATAAAATTTAATTACCAAGACGTATAATCTTAAAATTTGTCAAAATGTTTAACATAGTAAAAAGAATGCAATAAATGTAAAAAATACCTCATCAAAGCTTTTCCTATAGCGAAGAAAGCTAAATTGATCAGCTTTCAGTTGTTGCATATCCATACATCCATAACTTGACATTGCAGCACCAACGGCAGCCGACAACTCATCTCTAGGTATAACAATCTCCCTAGAAGAAGAGCTCCCTCTTCCATCGCCGCCGCCACCACTGCCACCACCACTGTCTCTTCTCGCGGTCAACGGATCGCCGCCACCATGAGGGGTGGAAGTACTTGTATTAGCCCTTTCAGACCAATTACATTGCCTTGGTTGAGTTTGATAGAAAATCTTTGAAGCCACAAGCTCTCCTTCTTTCTCTTCTTCATGAGTTCCTAAATGGTATTGATGCATCACCCAATTCGTTTTTTCGGGTTTTCGGTTCTTACCAAAGTTTGTGTACAACACTAAGATTTTCTTGCAACCCTTTTGCTTGCCATTCACCATCACCGGTCTTGTCTTTCCGGTCTTGTGCCACCGTGTTTCTCCGCCTTGCAAATCACATTCCGTTTGTATTTTCCTCCTTTTTCTTGTGCCCGTGGTGTAAGCCTTTGATGGCCGGTGGAAAAAATGTCTGCTCAATCCATCTCTTGTCACTCCTAAATAAATAAATGACATACTAATCATGACTATACTGAATGAAAGAGTATACTGAAGAAAACTAAAAAACGAACAAATCATGAATATATTGAATGATTAGTATATTGAAACGAGAAGAAAAACTAAGAAAATATTCAGATAATGAATATACTGGATGATTAGCATATTGATGAACATAAGAAAAACTCAAAGGAAACTGATTGTTAGGTCTAAATTGGTGTAACAAAACTGGAGAAACTTTTTATTGCAATCTCTTGAAAGTCACACAAAACACAACAACTTCAATATGTTGGTGGTAATTTCTTTTCATTTTTCACCCAATTTTTTTAAACCCATTGAATTTAGTCTCAAACCTCAACTTCTTGACTAACCAGGAAGCTTTTCTGGGTGAGTGTAACAAATCCCATCGTCTCCCTCAATGGTAGGAATGAACTCATCAATCATAGGGTGTGACTTTGATTCTTTGCCATCTACTTTTGCCTCAAGATGTTCTATCAATTCATGATCTGTCGGATCAAATTTCACTCCAGCTGGTAGGCCTACCCAGTCCTGCAAGCTCAATCACAACCAGAAACACAAAATTAAAAACACAAAATAAGGGCAAAATTAATGAATCCATCATAGAAAACCCTTTTGAAAGAAAGGTTGTTTCTAGATATTTACTCTATAGCTTAGATGAACTTGAAAAAAAAAAATACTAGTAGAGAAGAATATATACATACACACATATAGTCCTTAGTATATATGCTTTGATTCTTTATATTAAAAGAAATTATAAATCTTGAAGTTGAAGACAAGAATATTGCAAGATAAAATCGTACAGGTTTTCCTTGAAGCTTGTGTCCACAACCGGGACATGTAGTAGTTCCATATAATTGATGCTCCTCAAGCTTTGCATCTATAAGATCAGAACTGCTGATGGATCCCAACTGCGTATTCTTATTCATTTTCTATATATATATATATATTTCTGGGGTTTGTCTGTACAAACAACACCAACCTTAATTTCTCCAGTCTCATTTACTCAAACCATCATATCTTCTTGATATATACTCATCCAAATCAAATGATCCCTACAAGTAACTGGAGCTGACTGCCAATCCAACAATGATATTCAGGTCAGTATATTGGACACCAAAATATCTAAAATGGCCGAAAAACTGATCAACAAAATGGTAAAAGAAAAAAAAAGAAAAACGTTTATTTGGAGACAAAGTTTGCAACTTTTGGCATCAAAATCTTGCACAAATAGAAAAAGGGACAAAAACCCACAAGTTATTAAGCAGGAAAAAGCAAGAAGGGAAGGAGGAGGTGCAAAACAAGTATAAGGAAGAAAGGAAGAAAAGAAAGGAAAAGAAGAAACTGCCAGCATAAGGATTGAGTACAAAACCTGCTTTAGACATGGAAAACATCAGAATTTCTTCCACTTTAACTGAAAGCTCCAGCAGTTAGATAAAGAAAAAGGTGTGTGTTTTGCTTCTTCTCTACAACTCACTCTTCCCCCCCACCCCTTCCTTATATTCTGCCTTTAACTCCTTTGCTAATTTAAGCTGAGGCGGTTGCTCTTGTAGAGAAAAAAAAAAGATTGAAAGAAAAAAAAAAAGATGAGAGAGAAAGAAAACCCCAGTTGAGTTTGTATTGTTTTCCTCTCCAAAAGCTTAAGGAAGCTCCCAACACCTTCACACATCCTTGGTTTTATTAAATATATTTATTTATCTTTTAGACTAATTGACTAGAAAAGTAAAAGGTATGAAATTGCCTGCTCAGCTCTTACATAAAACACACACTCAAAGGCGCAGGACAGAGATTGGAGAATTGCAAAAAATTCATTAAGTCAAAATAAATTTACAAGGTTATTCTTCTTTTATAGGAGTTGTTTTCTGTCTAACGGTTTTATTTTTCCATTTGTAAAATAGTTACTGTTTATCTACAGTGTTTCTTAACGTTTACAATGGTAACGGCTAGTTACTAGCTCAACTTAGCTATATGTACATTAAAGTTCCGAAGGCATTTACACGACTAAGTATTGCAGCTCTGTCTTAAATTTGCTGTTTGACTGGTGCTTCATCTCGGCACTTCGGCTCAGCACCCTTCTTTATTTTAGCTCTGTTTTCCAGTCCTCCTTTACTTCATATATTCCTTCTCTGCCTTGATTACCTCAGTCAGGCAGTAGGACTTGGTCAAGTCTGCTCAGTTTAGCTTCATTGCTTGCTCGGCACTGTCACTCCTATAGTCATCTCAACTCGGCAGGCTGACTTTAGTCCCTTCTTATTTTTCCTAGCTCAGCAACTATTCTGTGCAGGTCGATGCACTTCAACTGAGTTTATTTCTACACGCAGCCACCTCGTTAGGGGCTCTGGTTAATATATTATAGAATATACCTTATGTACATACCGTGATGTCCTTGAATTCAAAGTAAAAGGTAAATTACAATCTATACCACTAGATGTTTCGTTTTCAGTAATTATTACTAATTGATAGTTAGGTTATGTGGTCTAGAGTGATGAAGCATTTTCTATTCTCCATGAAGATTTATTTATTTTTATATGTTTTCATTTGGTTTAGTTTTACACGATTATGATCAGCCCTCATAAGTATTGATATTTTACATTTACAAAATTCTGAAACAAACATGATGTACCAAATCACGGTTAGTCCGTGTCTCATTGCTACATATAAATATGTAACTTATTAATAATATGAATATGTAACTTTGATATTTATAGAAATGAACAGGTTAAGGCATAATTTTTTTTATATTTAAAATAGCTATTTCTAATAGATAAAGGGATAAATTTCTTGTAACAGTATTTGTTTGTGAGACAAGGTAGGAGATATATTGGAAATTAGAAGAACTTGTAAGGTGACATGTGACATGTGACATTTGAGATTGCTTCTTTTAAATCTCTTATTGCATCATCTGTTGGGTTATATTCATCAGCATCAGATGTGTTAGGGATGAATTTCCACTTAATGAATTTAGTATATGTGCCAATTCAACATGTAGGATCTTCTATTACGTTGTTTGTTATATATGGTACAACTATTTAACCACTGCCATACATACATACATACATACATACATACATACATACATATACATACATACATACATATATGTTAGAATATGTTAAAGTTTTGATGATTTGCACAAATTGGTACTTCGAACGGTGGATAAGGCGCTTCATGTAATGTGTTGGAAGTCAGTATACTTCGAACGCTTACATTAGACGCTTCATGTGCCTTGGTGAATTCCAGTACACTTCGAACGCCTACATTAGGCGCTTTATGTGAAGTGTATGGAAGCCCGAATACTTCGAACGCCTACATTAGGCACTTCATGTGTTCTGTGAAAAAGGCAATACACTTTGAATGCCTACTTTAGGCGCTTCATGTGTACCACCAAGTCAAAAGTACTTTCCCCCAAAATGGGCACGTACACCAAGTACTTTCTGAGAAATGTCAGAATTAGTTCGAACAAGCATAAAGGCTGACATTAGGCGCGTCATGTGACTTCGAACGCCTTTAGTTGCCCACATAAGGCGCTTTATGTGACTTCGAACGCATGTTCTTTTTCACATAAAACGCTCCATGTCACATTGAACGCATGTGTTATTAACACTTTAGGCGCTTCATGTGACCAACGTTACAAAAGTCTTTTGCTTTACTTTCTAACATCATTTGACTCTTTGTACCCCCTCTTTTAGTGATTTTTTCAGAGGGTCTCTCTCTGCCTTGAAGAAAGCTGCTTTCCTCTTCTAGCTTTCTTTTTGAAGTTTCTCCAAGAAGCCAAAGAGAGATCTCAAATGAAGAAGATATACCATCACAAGATGCCAAAGCCCATTATTGGCTCTGCAGAGGGTTTCTAATGGGAAGATTTTTCAAGGGTGATAAAACAAGAGTCTCATTCTTTTCTTCACCAACTTTCTACCATTCAAGCTCTCAAGTTTCTCTCAAAGTTTCAAGCTCTCAAAATAGTTGTAATCTTGTACATTTTACTTTATTGTTGAGAGTTGTGTTGTTAAGGAAGAAGATTCTTCTTCTTAGTGAGTGAAGATTGTGAGAGGCTGTGTAGATTGTTGGTCAAGGAGCAAGGGTGCTTCTTGTTTAAGATTTCTAGACCTTGGATGGTTAGTTGATAGTGTTGTGGTGCACTATTCTCCCTACAAGATTTCTTTGAGGGCAAAGAAGATATTTGGAGGCTAGACTTCAAGGGGTTAGAATTCTTGGTTGTGGTCTAGGCGTGTGGCCTAGTTTTCCATCTTGTTGGATTTTATTTTTGATTGTTGTTTCTCCCATAGAAATAATAATCCTCTTTTCAAAATCCTTCTTGTGAAAAATCAAGAAGGTAGAGGACTAGAGTCATTTGACTTGAACCTCTATACATCCTTGTGTTCTTTACTCTTTGCAAAGTTTTTATTCTTCTTGAAGAACACGCCCAAGTATTGGCTGCACTCAAAAACGAAAAATATCCAGAAAATATCCATACTTGGTGAACGCACTATTCAAACCTCCTTCTAGTGTGTTCTAAGGGACCTAGCAATTGGTATCAGAGCTTAATTTTGTGATTTTGAATTCAAATAGCAAGATTTGATCTTAAAAATATGGATCCCTTTATTTTTGATGATGCTAGTTCCCCAAGTGGTGATGCCTCAAGAAGAAGAAGGCAAGAGACACTTCTCCCTTCTATTTCAAGTGTCCATGTCAAAGTTCCAATATTTGATCCTCTAAACTACCCACTATGGAAGTCCAACATGGAAACATATTTACGTTCTTGTGGGTACCATATATGAAGAGAGGTATCAAAAGGTTCCACTATACCTTTTGATGTTGATGATCCTACTCCTGAAGAGGAGTTGCAGTTTTCCATAAATAGCAAAGCTCTTGCTATTTTGAATAGCTCTCTTACTCCAAATGAGAGAGCTCAGATTCAAGGAGTCCAATCTGCTCATGAAGCTTGGACAAAGTTGGAGATGATTCATGAAGGAACATCTCAAGTGAGGAAGGCAAAGAGGAGACAATTAAACAATTTTACAACTTCACTGTCCCCAAAGGTGAAAAAATAGAAGAGTCCATTCAAAGATTCACCAAGCTCATAAACCTTCTCACTGCGGTTGACAAGAAAATAGAACAAGAGGATCTCAACCATTGCTTCCTAAATAGCTTAAGAAGAGAATGGAACGTAAAGGTAACGGCCATTGAGGAGTCCAAGGACTTGGAGACCATCACCTTGGATGAACTCTATGGGAATCTCATCACTTATGAGATTCATCTTGATGCTCAAGAAAAGAACGACCCCATCCGCCACTCTACAAAAGCTCTTGCTTGCGAGTCGGAGGACTCGGACGATGAAGTCGGACTTCTTGTTAGAAGATTCCGACGTTTTGCGAGAAAGAATGAGGATGAAGCTAAGAGGTTCATTAAGGACAAATTCTCCAAAGACAAGGTGAAGGACCAAGACAACAAATGCTACAAGTGTGGGAAGTTTGGTCACTTCATGAAGGATTGTCGGGTGAAGGAGCCGTAACTCAAGGATAAGAAGGCTATCTACCAAAGGAAGAAGGCCTTGCAAGCGGAAGTAGCCCATTGGGAGAGCATTCTTTCCAGGTCCGAGAGCGAAAACGGCGACCATGATGATCTTGCTCTCACGAGCGTCGCTCAAGATGATCTAGACAAGGAGATTTTTGCACTCATGGCCATTGATGATGACATGGAGGTTTGCAATATTTCATCTCACTATAGATTGGTTGATGAAAGAGATGATCTAGTGCAAGAAAATGACCTCTTAGATTTAAAATACAAACGTGTCAAAAAGGAATTTAGAGCATGCTTAAATGAGTATAATGACATGTTAGAAGATCACATTGCATTACAACTTGAGCATGACATATTTTTGACCATGCATGTGATTGCACTACAAGAGAAACATGATTTGATGAAATCATGTGCTCAAGCCCTTGATGAGAAGAAAGATGATTCAAGGGTAAGTGCTACAAAGGTAAAGGTTAAGGATGCATCTAGGCCAATCATGAAAGCTAAAATCAAGCCTAGCACCATGTATGCATCCAAGAAGAGGAAACCAAAGGAACAAGCACAAGTTGTCAAGGAGTCTAAAACCTCCTTGAAGAAACAACGGCACATGCCTTAAGCAAAGGCAAATGCACCAAAGGTGTAACAACCTTTGGTCCAAGTCGTGAAACAAAAACCTTCTTCGATTCCAAAGAAGGTTGTTCCTAAAAAGTAATCATGAAATGTGCCAATGCACAAGCATACGCACAAGCATGCACAATCTCACAAACATACTCCTACATGTTTTTATTGCAATAGGAAAGGTCATGTAGAAAGAGTATGTAGGGCTAAAAATAATAAGAGTCTTGTGTGGGTGCCGAAAGGCGAAATGAAGGTAACTAACCTTCAAGGACCAAAAACAAAAAAGGTACCAACTTCATATGGTTCATTTGTAGGCCCTAGCACTTAATGGAGAAAGCAAAGACAAGAAGGTCAAATGGGTCGTGGACAATGGGTGTTCCAACCATATGACGAGAGACAAAAGTCTCTTCCATAGACTCACTATGCAAGATGGAGGATTTGTCCACTTTGGAGGTAGCAAAGGTCAAATCAAAGGACATAGTATTGTGGGTAACGATTCCTTCTCTCTTAGTGACGTCTTATATGTTGTAGGTCTAAAGTTTAACTTGATAAGTGTCTGTCAACTATGTGATTCTAATTATGAGGTAACGTTTTTGAAATAAAGTGTGTTGTGAAAAAGGGTAATGATATCTTATTTGAGGCTTTGCGTTTCAAAAATATTTACAAACTTGCCATCAATGATTTGGTTTCTCAAAATGTATCTTGCTTATTTGCTAAGAATGATTTGACGCAACTATGGCATAGACGCCTCGGACATGTATGTTTCAAAACATTTAAATTCATTTGCAAAAATAATAAAGTCCGAAGCCTTCCAAAAATGAGTTTCGAAAACCATGAGTTATGTGACACTTGTCAAAAGGCGAAGCTTGTGAAAACAAGCTTCAAACCCAAGGCAAATATATCCACCTCCAAACCCCTACAATTGCTTCATATGGATTTGTATGGGGATGTTGGAACAAAAAGTTTGGGTGGTAAACATTATACCTTTGTTGTAGTAGATGATTATACTTATTATACATGGGTGATGTTTCTAGCTAAGAAAAATGATTCATGTAGTGACTTTATGAATTTAAATAGACGATTGGAAAATCACGTGGGTGACACCATTAAGACCATCCGTAGTGATCGTGGTGGTGAGTTTGATGGTGAATTCGAAAGGTTTTGTGTATCCAAAGGATACTCACATGACCTTTCGGCACCTAGAACTCCACAACAAAATAGTGTGGCCAAACGAAATAATAGAACTCTACAAGAAATGTGTAGAGCAATGTTAAATGAGTTCGGTTTGCCCAAATATTTTTGGCCGAAGCGGTAAATGCCGCTTGCCATGTAATTAATCGTTTATATTTGAGACTATACCTAAATGTGACACCTTATGAGCTTTGGAATGGAAAAGTTCCCAACATTGGGTATTTCAAAGTATTTGGTTGCAAGTGTTTCATACTTAATACCAAGGACACTTTGGGCAAACTTGACCTTAAAGCGGATGAAGGTATCTTTTTAGGTTATGCCTCAAATAGTAAAGCATTTCGTGTGTTCAACAAAAGGAGTCAAAAGGTGGAAGAATCAATCCAAGTTAAGTTTAATGAGTCACTTAGTGATGAACCTAAACTTAATAAGGATTGTGAAGAAAATAAAGATGTGACTCCTTAAGAAGAAATTCTTGAGGATATTCCTATGGTTGCTCATCAACAAGAGATTGTTGATGACCCACCAAATGGAAACATCTTTATTGATTTGAGAGTAGAACCTATTGAAGGTACTCCTCCACCTTGTGTGCTTGAACTTAGTGAGTCAAATAGAAATATTTCTCATACTCATGTTGATACACAAAATGTAGAAAATGCATCACATATTCCAGAAAATGAGATTCATTTGAATAATGAAGGTTCATCACTCACGGAACGTGATCATGAGGAAGTTAAAGGAGACGTCTCCAATCTTCCTAGATCATTTAAACACAAAAGTTCTCACCCACACAAGTTGGTCATAGGTGATTTAAATAGGGGTATCGCCACACGAAAGCAATATAGAGAAAATGCATTTGTCTCTCTTATAGAGCCTAAAAATGTCAAAGATGCACTTCTTGATGAAAATTAGATCTTGGCTACGCAAGAAGAATTAAACCAATTTGAGAGAAGTGATTTTTGGGAGTTGGTTCCCAAACCACATGATCATCCTATTATTGGTAGGAAATGGGTATTTCGTAACAAGATGGATGATCAAGGTAATGTCACTAGAAACAAGGCTAGATTAGTTGCTCAAGGATACCGTCAAGAAGAAGGTATCGATTTTGATGAGACATTTGCACCCGTAGCACGGCTTGAGGCTATTAGGAAGTTATTAGCATATGCTTGTTATAGGAATCTTAAACTTTACCAAATGGATGTTAAATCCGCCTTCTTGAATGGTGTTATTCAAGAAGAAGTGTATGTTGCACAACCTCTCGGGTTTGGATGTCACGATTCACCACATCATGTTTTCAAGCTTAAAAAGGCTCTTTATGGCCTCAAACAAGCTCCAAGAGCTTGGTATGAGAGGTTAAGTACTTTTCTTCTTAATAATGGGTTTTCAAGAGGTAAAGTTGACACTACTTTGTTCATAAAAGAACAAGGTAGAAATCAATTAATTGTTCAAGTATATGTTGATGATATTATTTTTGGTGCTACTAACAATTGTCTTTGTGAGCAATTTGCTAGTCTTATGCAAGGTGAGTTCGAGATGAGCATGATGGGAGAACTCAACTATTTC
This sequence comes from Eustoma russellianum, assembly GCA_036186865.1. Taxonomy (NCBI): domain Eukaryota; kingdom Viridiplantae; phylum Streptophyta; class Magnoliopsida; order Gentianales; family Gentianaceae; genus Eustoma; species Eustoma russellianum. The sequence goes on from AP025044.1 coordinate 4,550,091, forward strand.
CTTGGATTACAAATCAAGCAAACCGAAGATGGCGTGTAAATTTTCCAAACCAAATACGCAAAAGATTTGCTCAAAAAGTACAATTTTGATGAAGGAAGAGAAGTAAACACACCTATGAGCACAAGTGCCAAGCTTGACAAGGATGAGAAAGGAAAGCATGTCGAGGTAACCTTGTATCGTGGCATTATAGGTAATCTACTTTATTTGACGGCTAGTAGACCCGATATTTTACATGCAGTGTGCTTATGTGCTAGATTTCAAAGTGATCCAAGGGATATGCATCTAGTTGCGGTAAAACGCATCGTTAGATACCTTCGATGTACTTTGAAATTTGGTCTATTTTATCCTAAGAATGCATGTTTTGATTTAAGAGGATATTGTGACTCCAATTATGCGGGGAGTCTTGTTTATAGAAAGAGCACCTCCGGAACTTGTCAGTTTCTTGAAGATTGTCTTGTTTCTTGGTTTTCTAAGAAACAAAACAGTGTGTCTCTCTCTACGGCGGAATCCGAATATGTGTCGGCCGCCTCTTGTTGTGCATAATTATTATGGATGACAAACACTTTAAATGACTATAACATTCACTTCTCCAAAGTGCCTATTTTGTGTGATAACACGTCTGCTATCAATATTGCACAAAATCCCGTCCAACATAGTCGGACTAAGCACATTGAAGTGAGGTATCACTTCATCCGTGATTGTGTACAAAAGAACTTGGTAGGTGTGGAATTTGTTCCCACACGAGACCAATTAGTAGACATATGCACGAAACCCTTACCTAGTGATGTATTTGCATCTATAAGAAGTAGGTTGGGGTTGCTCAACATGGGTTGATAATCACCTATCTTGAGTTTTGAGCAAGAAAATTTTCAAAATTTTCAAGGCCAGTATACATAAGGCGCTTCATCACAGTTACTTCAGGCGTTCGATGTCACATGAAGCGCCTGATGTTAAGGATGTCACTCGTTCGAAGTGACATTAGGCGCTTTATGTTGTTTATCACAAGCGTTCAAAGTCTGATTAAGCACTTCATCTAAATGAGTTCACTTGTTCGAAGTGACATCAAGCGCTCAATCTCCTTTTCCACAACCGTTTGAAGTGACTTCAGGCGCTTCATCTCTATTTATGATGTCGTTCAAAGTCACATTAGGCGCCTAAACCCTATTTCTTCACTGTCATTTCCGCCGTCTCTTCAGTTTTTGCGCCAATCAAGAGTAATCAATTCATGCCGCCATTTCACTCCTTTCTCTCTTTCCCACGTCTGACCACTCTTCTCACTTCCCCAATCTTCTTCTCCTTCATCTCTTCATCTTCCTAAAACTCGTCTTCATCTTCCTTCACTACTTTCTCTCTCTCTCTCATTATCCTCCATTATCAACATCAAGCCCCTTCATATTCTATTTTCTCACTATAAATTTCATTCTTCTCTCATCTCTCCTCACTATGCTCTCTTCATTTTCGCAGATTTTCTCTTCTCCATCCCTCAAACAACCTCTCTCATGGCATCTACAGGACCCTCAAAACGTCCCCGTTGCCACAAGCAAAAGCAAAATGCTGGGCTTGTGGAACCACAAGAAATCAAATCCATTCGTGAATGACTCACCAAGGAAAACTTTCATTGGTTAAAGAAATTTGATTCCAGCATTAAAGAATCACCTCGTCATGCGACAAGGGAGTGCATGTATCAATGTACTCAAATCTGCTTTTTGAAGAATGACTCACAAACAACCGGCCTATCATTCCACTCAAATTGCTTCGTCTCAGTGATCTATCTGAGACTCGCAATGCGGACCAGCTTATCTCCTTGCTAGAACATCAAGGATGAACCTCTCTCTAGTCCAGACTTGATATGCAGAAATTCTCCCGAGAACACACCAGGTTGTTCTATGCCAATTTGTGGGTTACTCCACAGTATGCATCTCACTCATTCTCTCTGAACACTGTCGTTGATGGTACGCTTCTTAGTTTTTCTATTTTCGAAATCTGTGATGTCCTCAGAATTAGAAACGAAGGGCTGAGTGACTTTTCCGTATTTGACTGGAGCAGTAAATACGGAATTCGTGAACAAGATGTTAAATTCGATCTGGGGTATTTTCCTTCACGGAAGACTTAGAATATGTCTCTGATGGATCGCATCTTGTTGGACGTTGTCACTTATTGTGTAAATGGCAAGTCGACTAAAAATCCAAGCAATATGGATTTCTACGTCACTAACCGAATCAAACATGAGACCCAGCTGAATTTCGCTTGGATTACGGTAGAAGTCATGTTTGCTGCTCTTCGGAAAGGTTCCAAGGCTTTACCTTTTGCCAATATTAATACTACACTGTTAAAATCAAAAGGTATTGTCATTTCTGATGATGAACTGACCACGGCGGCTAAGACGGACTTCTATGACAATTATAACATTGCTCAAGCCATCGATTCCCAAAAATGCAAAGCCGCTACCCTACCTGATATTGCTGATGAGGTGGATGAAGGGCCTCAGGAAGGTGAAGGTCTAAGTACTGATGTACTGCTGCATGCACAAATTCAGTCCTTGGAACAATCGGTTCAGCAACTGCAACTCCAGAATGCACGACATGAATATCGTTTTGGAGTTATCAAAAACGCCTTTATCAGTCATTTTCCCTGGGTCTACATTCCTCTTGATTTTAATGATTTAGGGGAAGAACATGCTGCTGAAGGTGCTGGAGATTCAGAGGCTGCAGGTGGTGGAGGTGGACAGGCTGGCGGAAGTAGTCAGCAAATGAGTGGTTTTACAGAGTTTGCAACAAGCGGATTTGGTTTCGGGGATTTTCCTTCTGGTGGAAGTGGTGCTGGTTCCGGTAGTGGACTGTAGAATGTTTAAGATTTTCTGATGGATTGCAAAAGTGTTATTTCTTTTGATGGCTAACAACTTATCGTCTCTTCTTATGTTTATTTGAAATCCTTTTAACTTTTACTAATGATTGTTTTTAACTTAAGTTTATGCTATGGCATATGCATCACTATTGTTGAATTATATGTTTCTCTATTTGAAGAGTAAATTATGCATATTGTGAGGGGGAGCATAAGTTAAGGGGGAGCTAACTTTAAAAGTTACGCATTTTGTGAAATCATCAAAAAGAGGGAGAATGTTAGAATATGTTAAAGTTTTGATGATTTGCACAAATTGGTACTTCGAACGGTGGATAAGGCGCTTCATGTAATGTGTTGGAAGTCGGTATACTTCGAACGCTTACATTAGACGCTTCATGTGCCTTGGTGAATTCCAGTACACTTCGAACGCCTACATTAGGCGCTTTATGTGAAGTGTATGGAAGCCCGAATACTTCGAACGCCTACATTAGGCGCTTCATGTGTTCTGTGAAAAAGGCAATACACTTTGAACGCCTACTTTAGGCGCTTCATGTGTACCACCAAGTCAAAAGTACTTTCCCCCAAAATGGGCACGTACACCAAGTACTTTCTGAGAAATGTCAGAATTAGTTCGAACAAGCATAAAGGCTGACATTAGGCGCTTCATGTGACTTCGAACGCCTTTAGTTGCCCACATAAGGCGCTTTATGTGACTTCGAACGCATGTTCTTTTTCACATAAAACGCTCCATGTCACATTGAACGCATGTGTTATTAACACTTTAGGCGCTTCATGTGACCAACGTTACAAAAGTCTTTTGCTTTACTTTCTAACATCATTTGACTCTTTGTACCCCCTCTTTTAGTGATTTTTTCAGAGGGTCTCTCTCTGCCTTGAAGAAAGCTACTTTCCTCTTCTAGCTTTCTTTTTGAAGTTTCTCCAAGAAGGTGCTACAAGCCAAAGAGAGATCTCAAATGAAGAAGATATACCATCACAAGATGCCAAAGCCCATTATTGGCTCTGCAGAGGGTTTCTAACGGGAAGATTTTTCAAGGGTGATAAAACAAGAGTCTCATTCTTTTCTTCACCAACTTTCTTCCATTCAAGCTCTCAAGTTTCTCTCAAAGTTTCAAGCTCTCAAAATAGTTGTAATCTTGTACATTTTACTTTATTGTTGAGAGTTGTGTTGTTAAGGAAGAAGATTCTTCTTCTTAGTGAGTGAAGATTGTGAGAGGCTGTGTAGATTGTTGGTCAAGGAGCAAGGGTGCTTCTTGTTTAAGATTTCTAGACCTTGGATGGTTAGTTGATAGTGTTGTGGTGCACTATTCTCCCCACAAGATTTCTTTGAGGGCAAAGAAGATATTTGGAGGCTAGACTTCAAGGGGTTAGAATTCTTGGTTGTGGTCTAGGCGTGTGGCCTAGTTTTCCATCTTGTTGGATTTTATTTTTGATTGTTGTTTCCCCCATAGAAATAAGAGTTAATTGCACCTGGTATCCATTCTTTTCCACCAAGTTTTAAGTAGCATCCAATGTTTCATGAAACACACTTGCCATCCAGACTTATAGGGTTAATAGACACCTGGCATCCATGCTGACGTCATAAAGGCAATTTTCATTTATTTTTTAAAAGTTTATAGAAAAAATAATTCAAAAATAAAAAGAAAACCCCCACCCCCACCCCACCTCCCACAATCGACCTCCCTCCCCCATCCTCCCCATCTTCATCTTCTTCCTCTATCTTCCTCTTCTTCCTCCATCTTCATCTTCTTTCTAATCCTTACTCATAAAACCAAGATGAACATCTTTCTAATCCTTACTCCCGTTTTTTTCAGATTCTTGCCTCTGCCCCTAAAAAGAAAGTAAAAATAAATAAACAGCACTCCTCATATCACCGAGTTCTTAGCAAGAAAAAGCTGAGTTCTTGACCTGGCCCATCATCCGGGTTGATCAAATGGAAAGACTCCCAATCGCTACTCCCTGTCACGCATTCATAATTAGCCCTCATATACATAACCTCCTCCTCCGACAATGACCCGGATCCGCAATATATTGCTGTGGTGGAAAACTGCCGCCGCCGCCGCCGCTGCTGTGGTGGAAAACTGCAAATATGTTTTTTTTCAACTTGATTTGATATTCATCTTGGTTTTATGAGTAAGGATTAGAAAGATGAAGATGAAGATGGAGGAAGAAGAGGAAGATGTTCATCTTGGTTTTATGAGTAAGGATTAGAAAGATGAAGATGAAGATGGAGGAAGAAGAGGAAGATAGAGGAAGAAGATGAAGATGGGGAGGATGGGGGAGGGAGGTCGATTGTGGGGGGTGGGGGTGGGGGTGGGGGTTTTCTTTTTATTTTTGAATTATTTTTCTATAAACTTTTAAAAAATAAATGAAAATTGCCTTTATGACGTCAGCATGGATGCCAGGTGTCTATTAACCCTATAAGTCTGGATGGCAAGTGTGTTTCATGAAACATTGGATGCTACTTAAAACTTGGTGGAAAATAATGGATACCAGGTGCAATTAACTCATAGAAATAACAATCCCCTTTTCAAAATACTTCTTGTGAAAAATCAAGAAGGTAGAGGACTAGAGTCATTTGACTTGAACCTCTATACATCCTTGTGTTCTTTACTCTTTGCAAAGTTTTTATTCTTCTTGAAGAACACGCCCAAGTATTGGCTGCACTCAAAAACGAAAAATATCCAGAAAATATACATACTTGGTGAACGCACTATTCAACCCTCCTTCTAGTGTGTTCTAAGGGACCTAACAATATATACACATACATATATACACATACACACACACACATACACACATACACACACATATGCATACATACATACATACATACATACATACATATACATATATACACACACACACACACATGTAAACTCGTTGCTGACACGTGTAGCTCAACCCAAATATTAGTAATGATAGTCTCTCTTCATTTACCTCTAAACTAACATTTCGATTAGCACCATTTCCCCGAAATTTTCAATAAGTTCCGGTATAGAGTGAGCCTGGGCGTATTGAATGGGGAGAGGAAATGAAAATATTAACCTAATTATGTATTTGTTAAAATATATAGATATAGATGTCAAACTAACCCACCACATACGAGAGACTCTTAGGTAATGGGTAATGTTGTTGTTGTAGATGTGAAACTAACTAAATTGTAGTTATAAAAGATGTTAAAGAAAAGGTTAGAAAGCATCCTATTCAAGGGAATTTGTAACAGATGGGAAAACAGCACGGAAATGTAGCAAAATCACCAGTCAAATGAATAAAGCTACTTACTATGAGTATTAAAACAAAAAAGTACCTTAAGGCTATTGCTTTGAACCCTTGTCGGCAACAGTAAACTTGGGACCCATGTATGAAATCAGAATTTCAAATATGTCATATATATCTTAGGTCCGAAATACACTCTAAAGAGGGGGTGAATAGAGTGTTAGGCAATTTTGCGGAATTTTTCTTGTGTGATTCAACTCAAAAGATATTCAAAATCAGAGTAAGAATGGGAGATGAGAAGTAATGAATGAGTACACCGGATGTAGAGTGGTTCGAATCGTAAATGATTCTACTCCACTACCACTTTACTGCCAAAGTGGATTTTCAAACACTACTCTTCTTATTAAAGACAATAAGAACAACCACAACAACACTTACACTAACACCTTAGTGTAAGCACCAACAACAACAACTTCTTGCACAAAACACACTTGTGCAACTACAGCAACTACAGCTCTTAGCAAGAACAACTTCTTGCTACCTCACAACTTCAACAAAGTTTCCTCAAGAACTTCTCACAGTAGGTTGAAGAAATATAGTAAGGTTCACACTTTCTCACTAGTCTAAGCACAAGCAAGAGATCAAATATTTATGGTTCCTCTTGTGCTTGACTCTCTTTCTCTCAATATACAACAATGAAGAGCAAAGAAAAGCTAAACAAGCTTTAAGCAAATTTACAAGTATGAGAGAACTATACAACAATGAAAGATGAAGCTAGATGATGTTGAAAGTGTGTGTTTGCCTCATCCAAGCCTCTTCTATTTATAGATGAAGTTCACCACATTTTTGAGGCTCTCCACCAAGTCTTCATCTTCAAAAATGTCAAGATAATGTCCAAATAGTCTTTAGCCACCCTATGGAGTGTTTTGATCTTCAATAGCCAACCTAGGATTGCTTAGACATGTATACAATAGTCAAGGAAGCATGTAATATGTTGGGTTAAAGTCCACAAGAAATTTGAACAAGATTGGAAAGAGAAAATACCATGAATCTCCCTTGGATTTTGTTCCAACGTTCAGAAAATTTTGAATTCTGGGGGACATCGATCGATCGAAGTGCCTGGGAGGAGAGATCGATGTCCTCCAGAACATTGCAGTTTTTGACACTGCCTGACATCGATCGATCGATGTCAGAGGCTGAAGTGACATCGATCGATCGATGTCCCAGCCTGAGAGACCAATGTTGGACAGAATCCTTTCTGACTGACATCGATCGATCGAAGTCTCTCTGAGGAGAGATTGAAGTGACATCGATCGATCGATGTCCCTGGGTTGAGAGATCGATGTTGGACAGAATGCTTACTGACTGACATCGATCGATCGATGTCAGAGGCTGAAGTACATCGATTGATCGATGTCCCTAGCCTGAGAGATCGATGTTGAACAGTGAGTTCCAATCTCAACCATTTTTAACATAGTGTGATTTTCTCATCTTGCATCAAGTCTCAAACATAAATTTAACTCATTTAAAACATCTTTTCATCATCAAAACAATTTATAACTTAACGATATATATATATATTTATAAACAGACATTCATACAAACACACACATCGACAAATACATATGAGCATGTATATACACATATATCTCTACACATATACATATAAACATGTTTTATATATGTTGGAGTGTATACATACAAACATGTACATTATATATTTAAATACACACATATATATGTGTATATATGAACATTGAGTAACTATGAAGAATCCTCATAGTTATTAATTAACAGAAATGAGATAAAATAAGACGGTTTCATCTTCTAGGTTTTAAGAACATTTCCCTTCGTATCTAAGGTGACCGGGCTGGGCTTGTCAGCCATCCTTGTCTATGGGTTTAACAGGATTGTGGACATACATCCATTATGGAGCACCCTTTTCAAACCATAGCCAAGCACTGAATAACCCTTGGATAGTCCTGAGAGATTTCAACTACATCCTAGGTGAAGAAGAGAGAATTGGAGGCAGATCAGCTACTAACTACAAAATGCAGGACCAACTCAGCTGCTTCTTCCAGAGTTGGCTGATGGAGATCACCTCATCAGGCTGCTTCTATACTTGGGATAACGGCTCTGTCAAATCTAGGCTGGACAGAGTAATCGCCACTGCTGCTTTCCTAGAGACATTCCTCATGGCAAAGGTATACTTCTTTCATGCATGATGCCTCTCTAACCACTCTCCTAGCGTACTCGGCCTAGATCAATCTAGGACAATAGTAAGAAGCTCCTTCAAGTTCTTCAACATGTGGGTTGACCATGAGGACTACCTTCCTCTAGTCAGTTCGCACTGGAGACAAAGAGTACATGGCTCAGCAATGTTCCATATCTATAAGAAGCTGAAGTCCCTAAAAGGTCCTCTGAGGGGCCTAAACAGGAAATCCTTCTCTCACATCTCCACCCGAGCTGACATGGCTGAGGAAGAGCTGAAGAGCATGCAGGAGTTTTCAGAAAACAATTGGGGCACCCCTGAATGGAAGGTCAAGCTGCAGAAACAAAGACACCTTGCATTCAACCTAAAGGAGGCACAAAGAAAATATTTTGCTCAGATCGCCAAAGGTAACTTTTTAATTTCGAGTGACAGGAACACAAAATTCTTTCACTCTATAATTAAAAGGAACAGGTGAAGAAACAACATTACAGAAATTCAGTTGGTTAACGGTACTATGTCATCATCCATAAAGCAAGCAGCGCTGCGTTTTGTTCAGTTCTTCACTGACCTACTCAGCTCAGCTCAGCCTGTGCAGGAAATCAATACTCAAGTTTTGAACAGAAGCCCACTGCTCTCAGATCATCATGCTGACTCTTTTATTGTTCCTATCTTGGAGGCTGAGATCAAAACGGCTATGCTCTCCATTGGTAAAGACAAATCTCTAGGTTCTGATGGTTACACATCTCAGTTCTTCATCAGCGCTTGGGAGATAGTAGGGCCTGACCTTGTTGCTGCGGTCCAAGAATTCTTCAAGAATGGGTGTTGCTGAAGCAGTTAAACCATGCTATCATTGCTCTGATTCCAAAATCTGCCCATGTCAACAGAGTTGAGGACTACAGGCCTCTCTTCTGCTGCAATGTCATATACAAGATTATATCTATGATACTCGCCACCAGAATGACGATAGTTATGCCTTCCTTTATGGACCCAGCTTAGGCCGGATTCCTTAAGGGCAGATCCATGATGGAAAATATATTCTTGGTCGAGGAACTGATTAGGAAGTACGGGAAAAAGAGAACTGCTCCTAAATGCATCACCAAAGTAGACATCAGGAAAGCTTTTGACTCAAAAAGATAGTCCTTTCTTAAGGACATGCTGCTTGGCCTTGACTTCCCTGCCTTCTTCACTGGATGGATTATGGAGTGCGTGACCACCACCTCGTATTCTATCTCACTCAATGGTAGACCTTATGGGCACCTCCAAGGAAAACGTGGGCTCAGACAAGGGGCCCCTATATCTCCCTTCCTATTTGTAATAGGCATGGAGTACCTCTCAAGACTCTTACGACAGTCACAACATGACAAAGAATTCCACTTTCATGCTAGCTATGATGAGCAGAACATCACACACCTTAGTTTTGCGGATGACCTCATCCTCTTCTTCCAAGGTGATGCTTGCTCAATTCAAAGAATCATGGAGACATTGAATACCTTTGGGGAATGCTCTGTGATTAGGGCAAATCTGGCCAAGTCTCAGTTCTTTCTTGTATGAATTCGTCAGGGCACCAACTGGCTGCAGGTCAGCACGGGGTTCTCAGCTGGAACTACGCCTTTCAGATATCTAGGCATACTTATTGCTGGGCACAAGCTCCGGTGCACCCACTACACTCCTTTTATCAAGAAACTAATGGACAAAGTGGGTCTATAGAATGCAAATAGTCTTTCATACGCTGACAGACTACAATTGATCAAATCAGTGCTGCAAAGCGTAACCTGTTTCTGGTTGAGTACTCTGCCTAGACCAGCAAAAGTTAGGTCACTTGTAAACAGATTTGCCTTCACTTCTTATGGGAAAACTCCACACTTGAGGCCAGAAAGTCTTGGGTATCCTGGTCTTAGATCAGCATGCCTAAAGAAGAAAGGGGTTTGGGAGTTCTTCAGCTGAAAGTGTGGAATCTAGCACTGCTAGCCAAGCACTTATGGGACATCCATCACAAAAAGGACTCACTCTGGGTACAGTGGATGAATCATAAGTACGAGTTACACACCTTGCTATGGACAAGAGCAGGCTGCAACACTGACTCATCCCTCTTGAATAAACTACTGGAGATCAGAGATGAATTGCTGGCCAGCTCAGGCTCTTGCAGCTCGGCTGTAGACGTTCTTACTTCCTGGACGGTGGAAGGTATCCTCAAACCTCATCTGGGGTACGATCACTTCAAAGAAAAAGGTAGGAAAGTCAATTGGGCCAAGATTGTCTGGGATTCAGCTGTGACTCCCAAACACTCTTTCACACCATGGCTGGCTGCGCTGAACAAGCTGCCCACCAAGGACATGCTTGTTTACTTGAATGATACTGCATATCAACTCTACTCTGCGGGATAAGAGACACTGCCTCACCTCTTCTTCTACTGCTCGGCCACCATGCAGATTTGGAATTCTATCTCGGCCTGGCTTGGACTTCCACGGAGACTTAATACAGTCCACAGATTGCTGACCTGGAGCTCACGCAAACTAAAAGGGAATGCACTCAAAGCCAAGCCAGCAAAAATTGCCTTGGCAGCTGCGGTATATCATATCTGGCAGGCGCAGAATAGATACATTTTTGAAAATACAACTTCTGTATTTAGGGATGTAGTACATAGAATACTCACTCATGTGTACAGAGTAATGTATAAGCTCTTTTCCCATATTTTAGACATAGGTGATGCTACTATAGTTTAAAATAGCTTATATTACTAAATTATGCATGTAGATCGGCAGACCATTCTACAAGTAAGGGGATTGTATGGGATACATCCTATTGATGTCTTGACATTCGGGTAATACAAATTTGCATTTCACCCACAAAAAAAGAACATTCCCCTTCATCATCATCTCAATTATCTTTCTTACTTGTATATATCTTATTGTTTAATAAATAACGAACGTCTTTAGTTATTTGTTGAGAATATCAAGTGAAGAAAAAATAATTATTTGAATATTGCTCCAACACCATTAATACACATGCGTGTGTCTTTTTATATGTGTGTATATATATATGTATATGCATATACTTATGTGTATGTATGTATGTAAGTATCTATATATGCATGTTCAAATAATTTGTTCCATCACCAGTAAAATGTAAATGAGTAATTGATCACTTGTAGCTTAAAGTATTTGTGTACGCCATATGAAAATGAGAGTGCCGATTGTGACTGTGCAGAACTGAACATGAAAGAGGCAAAAAAGGAATGTGTATTCTTTCACAGTCACGCTCGCAATAAAGAAATAAAATTTAGCATAAAAAAAGAGAAGAAAAATGATAGGAACTCACATGGGATTTGAGATGGAGTGCTGATAATGATTCTACTTTACCCATGAATGTTGCAGGGGCGGGGAGAGAGAGAAATGGAGAAAGGGGTAAAAAGATTGCTTGATATGCAAGGCAATTGAGCAGGATACTTGATGTTCCACCACTAGGCGCTATTAAAATACGAACATGATTTTGCTAACCGTATTGCACTAAAAAACCATACATATATGTATATATATGTAAGCATATACCCTACACATACAGTCGTATATGCATATGCACATATTAGGAATGTGTGTGTATAAATTTATATGTATATGTATGTGTCTCTATGAATATTGTTATGTCTGTATATACACATATACACTTACCCAGAACGATTAGAAGCTTTCTAATAATCTCAGCAATATCAGCTGTCTAATGTTACATTTATATATGGCGTCATGTCAACTTTCCCCTTACCTTTTGTTTTTTAGTGACAGTTCATCATCACCATATCCGGTATATCCCAACGATAGCATAAAGCTGTTGTTAGGGTCTGGGGAGGGTGGGTGGCATGCAAACAATACTTCTATCTCTAGGAATAGAGACTTTGCTTCCAGTAAGACCCTCGGTTCTGGCTGTACCTGCATAAATGACACAGTTATAAGAAATATGACGTGCTAGTGTGTTAGTGAGGAAAGTCAGTAAATGCAAATACGAAGCTCCCGATACGAAAATGGTCATAATATAATAATAGGAAATTGCTTACAATTTATTTTGATTTCCACCATTGGTATTAAATATTAATGAAAAATACATTTGGGATTTTATTTAGTTTAATTATACAAGGTGTATGAAGGAAGTATTAATAGAGAAAGGCATACGAGTGCTACTCACCTAGTGGTACCCCTTACTACGGGCCCGCTGCTCTTTTATAGTTTTAATATATGAAGGAATAAATTGAGGGCGAGACTGGTAAGGTTATTGTTTTGTAACATCAACCGCGAAAACAACCTCTTGTATAAAAAAATGTAGGACAAAGCTACGTACATCAATCGCGAAGCGATCCGGCTCCTCCTTGGATCCTGCGTAAATGCAGGAGCCTAGTGCTTCGCGATGCGGTCCCTCTCCAGACTCTGCGCAAATGCGAAAGCCTAGTATACTGGAACGTCCTTTATACGAAGGAATAAATTATATTTCTTTCTATAAGTAAGCCATATGAAAATTAAGTGAGCTCTTAAATAAGGTGAATATCTAGGATTCTGCCCTCTTACGAAGTCTCTTTCACTTTATCCGATTTCTCATACAATATACGTTTGTTATTTGTTGAATATTGTGGCATTTGGCGCTTTTCTAAGTAAAAGGTATCTTATAGTGTCGTATGGCTGATGATTTTGATATATTTTTAAGATATTGTTGATAGGACAAGAAAAACATGTCCTGCTTTGACTTATCTGGGAAAAAAAAATTAAACTTATAGTAATCATATCCGCTGATATGTTTATTTATTATTATTTATGAGAATGTAGGCATGGACTTTGACTGTTCACTTCATGTATATATAGTGATTAAGATCTAGTTACACAGATTTCAAACGATCTTATCACACCAAGGTTGAAGTGTTAAGATCAACGAACATCTAGGGTTCGACCGGTAGTAAAGAGCGTTTCTCATACACTAAGTTTCTGTGTTTGCGTAGGGTTTGAAGAGCGGCCAGATTGTTTTGCGATCTGATGTACGCAGTCTTAAGCTACACTTTGTGCAAAAGGCTGTTTTCGCGGCTCGAACCCGTGACTTCATATTCACAAAACACAAACCTTTTTACCAGTTGCTCCAACGTATGCAATCAGGATTCGACCAGTAAGGGATGGGTTAAATTAGGGAATGTATAATTGAGGTAAGGATTGTTGGAAAAAGTACGTTAAAGTACCTTTCCGTGTGCTCCAAACTTATATAGAATGTATATGAGGTTGTTTGGGAGATTGAAATGAGGGTTCTATGTTGATCTGAGGACGTCAATCTCTCATTGAGAGACTGACGTGAGAGATCTACGTTGATCTGAGGACGTCGATCTCTCAATGAGGGTTCGACGTGAGAGATCGACGTACGTCGATCGATCGACGTGAGGGTTCGACGTGGATCTGAGGCACGTCGATCTCTCAACGAGAGATCGACGTGAGAGATCGACGTACATCGATCGATCGACGTGAGGGTTCGACGTGCCAGCGGACAGAACCTTTCACTTTGGGTTGCAACTTTTGAACCAAGGATCATCTCCCTTCACCTTTGAACGGTAATCAACTGCCATAACTGATAGAAAAACTGCTGAAATGAGTTTCAAACATGGTTTTTAACACAATCCAAGATCTATATATATGTGATCTTGCTATCTTCAACATACACAACATTTTTGCAAAAATCTGTAGAATTTCAGCATTCTTCTTCTATCTTTCTCCTTTATCTTTCTCTTCTAAATCAAGTTCATTCTTCTTCTCCTAGAGCAAAGGAAAAAAAGACAGCCGTTATATCTTGGGAAGCATTAGTCTTGTTGTCTACCTTGCTCGTTGGTAGAGACTAAATTGCTTTAAGGACAGAGTCATCTTGAGACTCGTCTCGGTTTTATTGTTTACATATTCTTGCTTGTTTGCTACAATTTCCCAACAGGGATTTCTAAGGGTTCAAAAGTATAGAGATGGGACTATAAGTATTTCTCTTTTCCTATATTTTCTTTATGTTATGCATTGCCTATTTCAACTCTAGGGTGATGCTCCTCTAAATGGGGACCTTTTAAGAAGAATGAAGAGAGAAATTAGGTTCATATATTTACATATTTCCAAGGGTAAATGAAAGAGTTCAATGCATAATTGCTATTTTAATATAGCCATTAGAGTGACAAATGAATCGGGTCATAAATAGACTATTCATGCTCGATTCATTTAGAAATCATTCTAAATTCATAAAATACGAGATTGATCTCAAATTCGGATGTGATTTCTGACACAAGAATTTAAATAGCCAAGATAAAAAAAATAATAAGTTTGGTATTTGAGTTCGCAAGCTGTCTCGTTCATATATATTTATTTGAATTTTATTAAATTATTCATTTAATTAGTTATTTAAAATTTTCAATTATTATACATAAATTAATGAACCAAACATCAATCATATTTCACTTGAAGACAAGCTTTAATCGAATCATTGATGAATCAAAGTCAAATCTTACTATTAGAGTCAAGCTCAAACCAGTACAACAACAACATTACCATATTGTCTTAGAGGCTTCAGCCTATGGCGGGGTATAGGATGGCAGATATATGCAACCATACTCGTGTGTTAAAAACACACAGAGGTTGTTTTGTAATGACACATAATAAAAAAATGCGTCAAGTTATGTCAATCAAGTGTTACTTCACAATATAAAAAGCTAAAACCAATACAGAAAAGCAAAAACAGAATTTAGGCCAATTTGTTCATGTTCCACTCATTTGCACCCTTGTCAGCTGTATCATAATGTTTGTAAAGTTTACAGTATTGTAACTTGTAAGTAATGGCATATCCTGGTTAAACAAAAAGATTGAACAGCAAGGCAATGAAATAAGCCATTTCTGAAGAAAAAAAGGGTTGGTCAAACCTGTTTATATGTATTTTTGGTGTATTTAGATGTGTTTGGTAAATGAAAAAACACTAGTTGTTTTTCTTAAAAAAATATTGTGCTTATAATCAAGTTTGACAAAATAAATTTACTTTAATATCCTAAATCATTATCATTTTTCAAATTTTATGTATCTTTATGATTATATTGTATCTTTCTAAGCACATAAGCATTTATTTTACCAAATACTTAAATGTTTATAAGTCATTTATTCAAACAGATAACAATGTTTTTCAATAAAAAGTATAAGTTGTTTATAAGCTAAAAAAACTATCTATGAATACACATCGTTTGTAAACATTTTTTGAGAAAATCTCACTTATTAGCCTAAGGTTTGGCTCATTACTCAGTTAGCAGCCTAACGTTGATGAAACTCACTTAACAACAACTCTTTTGCCGAAATGTCTCACTTGTAGCCAGGTGACCGCTGACCAACCGTTGACTTTCTCAGACCAACCAGAAGTTGACACATGCCGACCCTTTTTAAGTAAAAAAATAAAATTGTATTTTGAATAAAGTGATTTAAAAATAATTTAAAAATTCTAAAAAATTGTAAAAATTAATTACAAAATATTTTAAAAATCGAAAAATTAGGAAAAAAAAGATAAAAATAAAAAAAAAATTTACCCACAACGCCCTAGCACTCCACCACCTACCCCCCACGCCACACCAACCCCACCCCAAACCGCCCCCCCCCCCCCCACCGCCAAAAATTTTTCAAAATTTTTTTTTCTTACTCACCCATAACGCTTCGACCACCCGGTCTACCCCTGCGTCCCCTCCCCCACCCCATCCTCTCGCGAATTGTTTTTAAAATTTTTTTCTAACTCACCATAACGTCTCAACCACCCCCCGTCCTCTCCCCCACCTCCGCGCACACCCCAAAAAATTTTAAAATTTTTTCAACTCACCCACAAAGCTCCGACCATCCCCCAGCACCCCAAACAAACCAACCCCCAGCCCAAAACATTGTCATTTTCTTTTTGGACTGGGGGGTTGGATTGTTTCGGGTTCTGAGGGATGGTCGAAGCTTTGTGGGTGAGTTGAAAAAATTTTAAAATTTTTTTGGGGCGTGCGCAGGGGTGGGGGAGGGGACGCAGGGATGGTTGGGACGTTATGGTGAGTTAGAAATTTTTTTTAAAAAAATCGCAAGAGGAGGGGGTGGAGAAGGGACGCGGGGGTGGTCGGAGCGTTATGAGTGAGTTAGAAAAAAATTTTAAAAAATTTTTTGGCCCAGGGTGCGGGGGTGTGGTGTCGCGTGGGGGGATAGATGGGTGGAGTGCCAGGGCGTTGTGTGTAATTTTTTTTATTATTTTTATCTTTTTTTCCTAATTTTTCGATTTTTAAAATATTTTTATTTAATTTTTACAATTTTTAGAATTTTTACAAATAATAACATTTTTTAGAAATGATTTTTTTTAAAAAAAAAAGGAAACCTGCTGTAGCAAGTAACCTTCCGGTGACTGGCTACAAGTGAGACATTTCGGCAAAAGATTTGTTGTTAAGTGAGTTTCATCAACGTTAGGTTGCTAACTGAGTAATGGGCCAAACCTTAGGCTAATAAGTGAGATTTTCTCAACATTTTTTTTAAGCTAAGCCAAATATCTTCTTTTAAGGTAGATACCAAAAAGGCAATTTCATCAGGCGCTAATTGAAGTGTCATTCATATATTGAAATCTTTCGACTTAGTCAAACAGAAAAAAAAAAAGAAAAAAAAAGTACACATCACTCCCAGTCTCCCACGATTTGTCGGTATAAAATTGTGGGCCATGATAGCACCTTTTTTTTATCTGTCTATACATTTTTCCTTTTTTTTCCGTTTTGGAATAAAGATTTATACAATGATGCCATTTGAAAGAAAAGAATAATTTCCTAAAAAAAATAAAAAACAATTTCTAGTTAGACAAATCTTTGTGAATAATGATGTAAAACTTGAATCTGATGGACAAATTTTCTAATCAACTTCTTTACACATTCTTTAGATACTTCTTGTTGGTTTTTTTTTTTTGAAATTGTCTTTAGATACTTGTTTTTTTTTTGTTTTTTTAACAAATTTATTTTTAAAATAAAGTAATACCTTGCTGAAATAAGGGTCCCACCCTGGAACATATTTGATTATCATTTTAGTAAAAGATTTGAAACTAATGGCTTATCTTGTGTTTGGTCTCATGATTTTTTTACCATTCATTTCTCAGTAAAAATCTTAACTTACAGTTTTTCCTTATCATCATAAAAAAGAAATAATATTTACACGTAATGATGATAGTATTTGTGAAAATCAAATATTTAATATCTAAAAAACAAATTACAACAATAAACATGAGTATCATATTGAAATTTTTTATATTTTAATATTGATAAATTATTTAACTAAATTGACTGAGTCTTCTTCAAAAAAAAAAATTGACTGAGTCGGAAGATTTAAATCAATCTAATCCAGACATTATAAACTAAAAATCACAAATCATGATGATAATTACTTTTTTTCATTTTGCTAATAATCAATAAACTAATAGTTCAGTAGATGAAGAAATCTTGAAAAGCATGAAAAGAAGTTGAACTTAGGTATAATTAAACTTCAGATTCTGATATATTTCACAGATGATAATTTCAAATTATTCTTGGATCTTAGACCATGCAGAAGCATTTGTTAATGTTACTCAAATTAATTAAATTTACATTCTCCCTATTTTTTTAATAAAAAAAAACTGGAGGAAAACATATGAAGTTATATGATAGGCCAAGTTTGACTTCGGATGAGATCAGAGGAGGCCTCATATGAGGTAAAATATGATGACTTCAATTTCGCGATGCCACGTGTACAAAAGGGCTTTTTTTTGAAAAAGAAAAAAAAATAGCGGATCCTTTTATACACGTGGCATCGCGTGATTAGAAGCCTCATATTTTGCCTCATAAAAGGCATCCTCTGATCTCATCCGGTTTGAATTAGGAGCCAATTCACAAAAATGGAGCCCACATATCTAATGTCTATTTGAGTGATGAGTGTGGTCCGGGCATGTGTCACAATCATCTTGGCATTCTGTGCACTCTTATTTCATCAAATTCCCATTTTTCAGAACCCAAAAAGTACTGACTTTTTTTTATTGGATGCAAAAGTTGATATTTGAAGTCTTACATCATTTTAGTCTCCAAAGGTTGTGTGGAAAATTTTGAATTAGCGTTAAATTGTGTTTTGACCATAGCAAAGAACTGACGGACAACTGAGGAGACGTGATCTTTGCTCATGAAAAAATACACCTAGGCCGTGCGCGATCGATCGTCTACAAAGGTCAAAAAATAGGACACACACGAAGTTTTCTCACGATAAGATCCATGCAAGTCACAATGAACTAAACCAAAGCACTGCTTGGCTAACGTTTTACTCAACTCAAATGGTCTTTTTATTGGCTACAAGGTGTCTGAACTCAAACTCGCTTCGGTATAAATAGCTGATGGCAAGACACAAACACCTAAATTGTGGATGCCAAGATTCGAACCAATAACCTTAAATAGAATTTATTACTCGAATACCAACTGAGAATGCATCTTTTATATTTGCTTATGTTGTAGAGAGGTGATATTTGATTTTCTCCTTTTTGGGTTACAGTAGTTGATTTAGCACTGACTAATTTATGAGATGATGATGTGACTACGCGTTGAAAGGGAGAAGTTTCTGTTCCAACTCACTGGAAGCAAACTCTTTATCCTATGGTATGGAAGTATTGTTTATCTGTGTCTCACCCTCTTTAGGCCTAGCGATATCTTTTGATGTCGTTGGGATATACTGCGAATGATTGTTGTTGTAGTAGTAGTTTTGTGGTTGACGTAGTATTACAAGTCAATTACATGATAATGAGTGTTATAAGACAACAAATTTAACGAGTAATATGTATTTATTTACATTGATGATTTGCTTTTTTTTTTTACATGTCATTAATTTTATTAGCTCGTGATATCATGTCAATGTTGTTCGTGACAAGCTTTTAGATTAGTCCTGATAATATGATTTGTATTATGCATTCAAGAATGGTAAACATATTTGACGTAAAAGAAAGCGATCAACGGCTTGCTCTATTATTTACTTTGAAGTAATTAGCCAATTTAATGTGTTTTTTCTAGTTGATTTTTTTTAATTTTATTATCTAAAGATTTCTTTGCAGTAATTTTAAGTAGGTAGTCACGGGGCACCCAAAAGTTGGTTGAGATCACAGCAGGTAAAAAGTGAGCTAAAATATGAGGTTTCCAATCACGAGTCGCCACGTGTACAAATTGCTTTTTTTCAAAAATAGAAAAATTTTAAATCTCTCTACTCTTTTGTACACGTGGCGACTCGTGATTGGAGAACTCATATTTACCTCACTTTTTACCTCCTCTGATCTCAACCCGAACAAAACACAGTCATTTGTTTTTTCTTTTATTACACACTTGTTTGCTGAACGCACATTAATGTAATACTAAATACAAAATGCATCAGATTGAAAGAAAGAGACGAAACAAAATCGATTACAACATATCGGTATTGCATTTAATTAACGTTTTGGAATTTAAACAAACACAACAACAACATTATCTCATTACCTTAGAAACTCTCGTCTATGATAGAATATGTAAACATTATCTCATTGTCTTAGAAACTCCCGCCTATGGTGGAATATGGAAGTTCAGATGTACGTAATAATAGCCATGTGTCAGAAACAGACAGAAGTTGTTTTTCGATAAACCATAATGAAAATCGCGTCAAACTGTGTTGACCAAATGCTACTTTATAATATAATAAGCGCAACCAATTTAGTAACTCGTTTTGATTTTTCCATCATATTCTAAATTCAAGGAAAAATGTGTCGTTGACCCGTTGTAAATGGAAATAATTTCAACAAACGAATTAACGAATTAAAATTTCTGATGGGCAAAATTTTTTTCTTTTCTTTCTCGAGTGGGGGAAAAAGATTTTCTCGTTTCCTTTAAGGAAAATGGCAAATTATAAGTGGCGTTTGGTTGGGGAAATGTGAATGAGGGAATGGGATGTTTGATTGGGTAAATGGAGAATGGATTTCATTTTGATATCCAACTATTTGGTAATGGATATCGTTTTATGATATACTAGGCCCCTATCTATCAAAATGTGGGAAGGGGGAATGGAGAGCCGCCGGTCAACGCCGGTCAACGACGCCGGCCGTCGTCCACCGCCGGCCCGCCGCCAGTCCGCCGCCGTCGACCACCAGTCTGCCGCCGCCGGCGACCACTATTCCAACCGATCACTATTCTCATTCCCGCTTTAATACCAAACAACTATCACTTTTAACCCCAAACTCATATCCTCCAAACCCATTCCCTATCATATCCATTCCGATTCTAATTCCGATTTCTAAGTACCAACCAAACGTCACCTAAATGATTTAATACGTTTTTTTTCGAAGATTGACTAAACTCTCGCTTCCACGGCATTATTTTCCCTTTTGATTTTCTTTCTTCTTTTTGGATCTTTCTTGTCTCTGTTAGACTGTAGAGTATGGAGAAATTGTGTATATTTCTTCACTTTCAATCAGACAACCATTGCCTATCTTTATACTACTGTCAGCCTACGTATACATGGAAGTTTCCTAATTACCAAATATTCTAATTCCTAATCATCAGCTCTACAATTATGATACAATCACATTATTTACAACAGAATAAGACTAATTATGGTAGGAGTATATTCTTCCAGTATATTCTATATTCTAACACTCCCCCTCAAGTTGAATAGTGGGATCTCCAATATTCAACTTGCAAAGTACTGAGTCAAAGATTCGTCCATTAACAGCCTTCGTCAGGATGTCAGTAAGTTGGTCTTCAGATCGGACATGTGGAAGCGTAATAATTCCACTGTCAAGCTTCTCCTTAATAAAGTGTTGATCGATCTCCACATGTTTAGTTCGGTCGTGTTGAACAGGATTCTCAGATTTTCTTATTGATGCTTTGTTATCACACATAAGACGAGTCGGGCCAGTTGCTGTGAAACCAAGTTCTTGTAACAATTTTCGGACCCATAAGACCTCAGTGATTCCTTTCACAATACCCTAAAACTCTGCTTCTGCACTTGATAAGGCGACTACCTTCTGTTTCTTGCTCCTCCAAGTGACTAAGTTGCCCCCAACCAACGTTAAATAACCAGAAGTAGAGCGTCTGTCGATCTGATTACCTGTCCAATCCGCATCTGTGTAGGCTTCAATCTTCAAATGTCCATTATTCTTGAATAGCAAATCACGTCCAGGGGTCCCTTTGAGGTATCTTAGGATCCTTAGTACTGCGTCCAAGTGACATCTTTGTGGGTTATGCATGAATTGACTTACCACCCCAACAGCATATGCAATGTCCCGTCGGGTGTGAGACAGGTAGATAAGTTTGCCCACCAAGCGTTGATATTGTTCTCGATCAGTAGAAGGAGCCCCTTCCATAATATTTAGCCTGTGATTTGGAACCATTGGTGTGTCAGCTGGCTTTGCATCCAACATGCCAACCTCTGCTAACAGATCAAGTATGTACTTTCGTTGAGAAATATATATCTCAGAAGAAGATCGTAAGACTTCAATTCCCAAGAAGTATTTTAGTCCTCCAAGATCCTTCATATCGAACTGTGTGAACAAGTATTTCCTGAGACGAGACATTTCATCAGTATCATTATCAGTAATAATCATATCATCAACATAAATAATAAGACAAGTAATGAGACTCCCCTGTCTTTTTATGAATAGAGTATGATTTGCATTGCTTTGCCTGTACCCGTCTTGTTTCATGGCAGATGTGAATCTTCCAAACCAGGCTCTGGGTGACTGTTTGAGCCCATACAGAGCTCGAGAGAGCTTACAAACCTGTCCAGGTAAAAATTCTTTTGAGAAGCCCGGTGGTGGATCCATGTATACTTCTTCTGTTAGTGTACCATGTAGGAAAGCGTTCTTCACGTCAAACTGTTGCAGGGGCCAGTTCTCTGTAGCCGCAATGGAGAAAAGTATTCGGATAGTATCTAGTCGGGCAACCGGCGAAAAGGTCTCAGAGTAATCTACTCCATATGTTTGTGTATATCTTTTTGCAACCAACCTTGCCTTGTGTCGTTCTATACTCCCATCCGCTTTATATTTGATTGTGAACACCCACCTACATCCAACAGACCTTTTTCCTGGGGGTAACTGATAGCGCTCCCAATTCTTATTTTTTCTGAGTGCATCCATTTCTGCGTTCATGGCTTCCATCCATTTTGGTTGTCTGCAAGCTTCCTCAATATTTCTAGGAATTTTCTCTAAGCAGATCGCAGTAAAGAATCCTTTTGCTGTATTGCTGACGTTCGTCATTGGCAGCGAAATAGGATACTTTGAACTTCTTGCAACCTTAGTGGGTGAATATCTGTCTGGTGGGATTCTCCTGTTCTTTCTGGGTGGAAGTATTCGCCCCTGTTCTTCTATAGGCAAGTTAGTATGGTCCAGTCCAAAGCAGTTATAACCGGGGATATCCTGAGAGGTAGACGCTTCAGCAGGCAAAGCATTAATCGAATGGATATGAGGAGAAGGGAAAATGGTTTCATGACTATCATTGCTTTCATGTAAAATATCAGTTACCTGTTGTGGTGCATTCACCTGAGGAGTATCATCAGCAGGTCCTGGAGTGGAGAGAGAATTATTATCGTAAGACACATTTGTACCATCGGGGTCCACCACTTGCCATGTTGAATCAGTTGCAGACAAAGATGGTTTAGGCAACCAATCGAGGGATCCATCTTTAGCTATCTCCCCCTGAGACCGAGGTTGGGTAGCAAAGAAAAACTCGGTTTCAAGGAAGACGCAGTTCATGGCCACGTGGATCCGCCGAGTGCGGGGGTTATAGCATCGGTAGCCTTTTTGGGTAGTGGCATAGCCAAAAAATACACATTTGTCGGCACACGGGTCAAATTTGTCACGGGTATTTTTTGGAATATGGACAAAGACTGTACACCCAAAAACCTTGGGTGGTAGGGTGAGAATAGAGGGAATGGTTGTTTGAGAGGCCAATGTAGCAAGTGGGGTGTTATGGTTTAAGATGGAGGTGGGAAGTCGGTTGCTTAGGTAGGTGGCGGTAGATACTGCATCCGGCTAAAACACCCGGGGAACGTGAGATTCTAACATCATAGCACGGGCCATTACAAGAAGAGTACGATTTTTTCGTTCTGCAACACCATTTTGTTGTGGAGTGTTGGGACACGAAGTCTGGTGGATAATGCCATGATCAGAGAAAATTTTTTTTAGTGCCCCATGTAAGTATTCTCCCCCATTATCAGAACGTAGAATTTGAATAGTGGAATTATGTTGTGTTTGAACCATGGTATAAAACTCAATAAATTTAGCAGCAACTTCAGATTTATGTTTAAGGACATACATCCACGTCATACAAGAGTAATCATCGACAAAAAAGACAAAATACTGAAAGCCCAATGAAGTCGGATTGGGGGAAGGGCCCCAAACATCAGAATGCATTAAGGAAAATATTTTGTTCACACGAGTATTATTGAGAGAATAAGTCGCCCGGGGTTGTTTTGCCCAGAGGCAGATATCACACGTTAACTGTTCTGTAGTACTGGAAAATAATTTAGGAAACAATTTCTGCAAATAGCTAAAAGACGGATGTCCTAACCGACGGTGCCACAACCATATTTGTCTGGCAATTGATCCAGTGGCCAGATGAGAACTCCCGTGTGGTACAACTGTATCTACGTAATAGAGGCCTCCACGCTCAGTACCACGTCCAATGATCTCCTGAGTATGAATGTCCTGCAACACGCAAAAGGTAGGATACATGAGCACAACACAGTCAAGTTCTTTAGTGAGTTGGCTAATTGAGAGAAGTTTAGTGGATAGTGCAGGAACAAATAAACAATTTTTAATGGTGATATCAGGAGTGATAGCAATAGACCCACTACCCTTAACGGGAACAGTTTCTCCACTGGCGGTTTCAATATGAGTCTTAATGGGTGCGGAATGGGTGATAAAATCATTAGGATCAAAAGTCATCGTGTCCGTGGCGCCACAGTCGAAAATCCACTGAGGGCTTGGGCACTGGGTAGTAGTAGTAAGTCCATGGGGCAATTTCTTAAGGTCAGGGGGCGGAGGGATATTTTTGAAAGATTAGAGGCGGATGTGGACAATTCTGAATTTTCATGGACCATATTAACCATTTTAGCAGACTCAGAGGACTTAACTGCCATTCCAGAAAGAACAGGGGGCACAGGACAATTTGGGACAGGGACTAAATGAGCAATTTTTTTTGCTTAAAAAGACTTTTGGGGCTAGGGTTTTCCCCTAGCCCGTTACCTCCTTCGGCTGGCCTCCCTAGTTCTTGGCTGTTCATCTTTCCTCCCTCGTCTGCAGCCTGTTCTTCGTTGTTACCGGTTCTTTCATCTGGGGCCTTGACAGCAGCACCTTTTCCTTTCTGGCCGGTGGTGACTCGTTTGCCTTCCCACCAGTCTGGATAGCCAAAAATCTGAAAGCATTTGTCTTTTCCATGCCCCTTCTTTCCGCAGTGTTCGCAGATGGTGGAGTTCTTCTCACCCCGTGATGATGGAGTTCCTGAGCGGGATGGGAATGGTCCCTGTTGAGTAGTACCGCTGCGGTCCGGTGGAGGTCCTCCTCGTCCTCTGCCGCGGCCAGTGACTGGTTTGACAACCAGTCCTTGTCCCACCCCCAATGAGGAATTTATGTCTGAGGGGCCGTGTTTTATGAGTCCTGCCTGGGATTCTGCTCGCTTAAATTCAAATAAAGCTGTTTCAACGTTGGGCAGAGGGGTCCTCTTGAGTAGTTCCTTCTTTTCTCCTTCAAATCTGTCGCTTACGGCTGTTAGGAACTGATATAGCCTAAACTCTTGCATTTTCTGATTATAGGAAGAGATGTCCTCGGGACATTTCATCGGGTTTGTGTCTAACGTATCGATAGAGACCCACAAATCTTGAAGACTGTTCCAATAGTCTTCCAAAGTGCCGTCCCCCTGTCGGATATTATTCGCTCTTCGGTGCAAATCGAAGACCTGCAAAGAGTCTCCTCTAGAACCATATGTGAGGGATAAACCATCCCAAAGTGCCTTGGCTGTGGGGTATCTGGAAACATTATTAATCATACTTGCGTCAACATTTTGTAAAATCCATGTAAACACGGAGTTATCATCCTGCTCCCATCGGGGGTATTTTGGATCGGTGGGTAGTGGAGGAGGTGGCAGTCCCGTGAGATGATGTTGCCTACCTCTTCCCAAAATGGCCCGATAAATAACACGGGACCACAAAGAGTAATTGTTGCCAGTTAATTTCACTCCTATGTTTAGATTTTCGAGTAGTAGTATTTGTTGATGTGGTTGCGGATGAAGGCTTTCTTTGAGGATTTGAGCAACTTGTATGGCCAAATCCCCAGGACTTGGAGTGGTGGAAGACTCAGGTTTTGAACTGTGTTCTGTTTCTGACATGGTGAATATTTGTTTTCAGGTATGGAGGCAGAAAGGACAGATTGATGTTCTGTGCACGGTCAAGGCTAAAGGGTTTGAGAAAGGTATCACAGCCGTATTGGCTCTAAGAAGGGTATAAGGTATGGGCTGAACAATAGGAAGTGATGAGTTTGTATCTGAGCCTATGCTCACAAAAAACTCACGGTCAGGCATAGTAGAGAGCAATCCTGCTCTGATACCATGTTAGACTGTAGAGTATGGAGAAATTGTGTATATTTCTTCACTTTCAATCATACAACCATTGCCTATCTTTATACTACTGTCAGTCTACGTATACATGGAAGTTTCCTAATTACCAAATATTCTAATTCCTAATTATCAGCTCTACAATTATGATACAATCACAGTATTTACAACAGAATAAGACTAATTATGGTAGGAGTATATTCTTCCAGTATATTCTATTTTCTAACAGTCTCTATAAATCCTCCGCCTGAAAAAACGACATATTCAAAATGCGTCGAGGGCGATTCTCACATTCCTTATACATTTCGTTCGAAGTATATGATCTCCTCACTCATTTTTCTTCACGTCATCGCACCACACGTGGCAGCAAGGATGAGGGTCACACGCATCTAGCCTCACCATCTCACCCTGCTGCCATGTGTCGCGTGGTCATGAGTTGGATGAGAAGATTGAGGAACATGAGCTCTCATCCCTCCATGGATAGTGGATACCACAAATAAAGATTAAATACGAAACAAAAAAAAGGTAAAGTTTAGTCTGCTCCCGCATCGAAAGACTACCAAAATTTATATTCAAGAAAAACAAAATTTGCTAGGAAATATTGAGGACAAGAAAATTAAAACAATAAGCCAAAAGAACATGGATTTACACAGTTTAGTTAGATCAGAATGATCCACATCTTTATGAAACAGATTATTATTCTTTCATCGAGAGAAACAACACAAAAGAAAGTTACTTTGAACCTTGGATTTAAATAATGTGAGACTTACTCAAAACCTTAATGCGATAGATAACGATACTTTGTCTTCCTATGATCTATATATATATATATTTTTTAAAATAATTAATATAGGACAATATTTGTAGTGCCCCGACCTGGACAGCGGAATCCGAATCGGTACACCCGTCGTAGCTTACTGAGAAGACTACAAGACGTTCCATCTCTCGAATACACATCATCAATGACGTAAGAGAAATAAGCGCGGAAGCATATCTCGGTAAACTAAATCATCAATACAGTACGTCAACCGGCAAGGTGAATACCAAAAGAACTGTATATGGTCGTAGCCATCTAAAATTCCAAATGAGTTAAGAAATAGAAATGCCGAAAAACTATCTAATCAATCCACTTCACAAGGTCTAAACATCCCACTCTGCCCACTCGCCGCCGTCCTCAATGAAAATCATGTCGTAACTATGTTCATCTGCAAAGACAAAGGCAGTATCCTTAGCGAAAATGCTAGCAAGTAACCCGCTTATAAGACATACGGGATCAACACATGGCAAGACATGAGTAATACATATAATTCAAGGGAATAGTGGGGCACATGTCTTGTAAACTTTCCAATATGTAAACGAATAACGTAGTAAAGCAAATACAGCGGTTTGCACGCAAATAACAATTCATTAGCAATCAAATAACGTTCACATTCATACCATATTGACTCTCGTGATGCATGTCAAAATATGCACTACACTACGCCTTCACATATGCATGGTCACTTTCTCTTTTAAAACAGTGCAATGCATGTCACAATGTCCGGTCACATCACATTACTTTATACCCTGTAACGCGCCTCGGCTTATATTTCCATCCCGGTTTACGTTACAGCCAACTTTATACCCTGTAATACACCTCGGCTTATATTTCCATCCCGATTAGCATTACAGACAACTTTATACCCTGTAACGCGCCCCGGCTTATATTTCCATCCCGGTTTACGTTACAGTCTTTTGTGCCCTGCAATGCACCCCGGCTTAAATTTCTATCCCTGTTAACATTGCAGGTCACCTTCGCAAATCTGTGCCGAAGCACCTTTCTTTTCAAATCAATATGCAAATGCACGTGCCATGATGCAAGACTCCTCATTTCATTCTCATTTCTCATTCTTGTATGCAAATCACATTCATATAAGTCATTCATGTACACATGCGCAAGTATAAGCAACACACATGATATCACTAAATTACGCATCATAACTTAGGCTTCAACCATCTCGTCAACACTTAGTCTTGACTCTAAGATTCACAACCTAAGGCAAGTATCCCTAACAATTCCTCGTTGAACTCTCAACACCTTGTACGTTCATCTCCTAACCCCTCTAAGTCATATACCTTGAAATGCGATTCGAAAACCCTTTTCGAACTCTCCAAATTGATTCACCATCCTAAGACATGTTCCCGAGGCTTAAACTACCTTTAATCCGGTCTTAAGAAGTCTCTAAAATCACCCAGAGATTCCCCGAGCGTCCCTCTTTCTTCCTCTATTTTCCACAAACTTGAGGGACTTCATTCCCTAGCTTCGATCGATCGATGTCCAACTAGGGACATCGATCTCTCAACTTCGATCGATCGATGTCCAACTGGGGACATCGATCTCTCAACCTCACTTACATCGATCGATCGATGTCCAATCAGAGGACATCGATCTCTCAGCCCTCACCTACATCGATCGATCGATGTCCGTCAGTGGACATCGATCTCTTAACTTCTCCCACTTCAATCGATCGATGTCCTTCAGGGGACATCGATCTCTCAGCTCACCTATACATCGATCGATCAATGTCCTTCAGAGGACATCGATCTCTGACATCGATCGATCGATGTCAGCGATTTCTCTAAATTTCCTCTGCGTTTCCTGCAACAACTGCAGAACCATATACCTATTGGTTCCAAACACATCCCAATCCATCCAGCCTAAAACCCTGCTAAAATCACATGCTTAAACTGCAGATTCAATGCTAAAAACATATCACCCGATGATTCAAACCTAGAACGCCATTATTCCGACTGTTTCAACCCAAAAGTCTCATCTTTTCTCCCAAACCCCGACAATCACGAAGTCTCACCAAGAAGGGATTCAAGGGGTAGGGATTTGCAGGATTTCACGTAGTCAACCACATCAACAAATGCTTTTTCATATACATCGGCCAAATCAACAACACCTAAACACATAAAGCATATACGAGCCATCACAAATCAAACTACTGCATGGTGATCCAATTTGATATCAAAATAGGCCAGTTTTTCTTTCACAAAACGTAGGAACTTATAAGAAAGTTACTTGCCTTTGATTACTCGATAGAAAAACGAAGAACGGATGAGGTTTGGGTTGACTCCTGGAGAAAATCTTCCTTAGGGTTGCAAGGGCTTCAGAATCGCCTAGGAGGAAGGAAAGAAAGTTGCGTCGTGTGAATTGGAGGAAGGAGAAACTGACGTTGTCAGTTTAATAGGAATTTAGGGTAAGATTTGATGTTTCTAAATTATATCTTTTATTTATTTATCTTAAAGGATAAACCTTAATTATTTAATTTTAAAATTAAATACAAATTAATTCTAATATTTAATCTTCTCATTAATTTCTAATTAATCCTCATACTTAATTCTTAATTCATTACCGTTGACCGTCATTAATCTCCATTAATTCCTTCTTTGTCTTTTAATTATCCTACGGAGGGTGCGGGGCATAACAATATTATCAACCCATACCTAACTAAATACAATTTATATGGTCTAAATTACAAATGCTTCAGGTGCCGGTTCGGACCCATAGCCCTCCACTGACATCATCATCATCAGGACCCAGTATATTCCAACAACAGCAAAAGCTATCGTTAGGGTCTGAGGAGTGTAAGTGGTAGGCAGACAATACCTTTATTCCAAAGAATAGAGAGTCTACTTCCAGTGAGACCCCCGGCTCTACCTGCAAAAACCCCCACTGGCATGAGGGGGAAAAAGAATAGCTTTTGAGTCATGCTTCAATATCCGGGTTGATTTCTCAGTCTGGGTAGTCTGATAAATTTCTAGCAAAAATATACAGAAGGAAAAAAATCAAATAAAGATTCTATCACGCCCTACAAAAACAAAATTAGATAAGAGGGGTAAAAAAACGTTATCATAAACAGTCGTAAGTCAGCCACCAAATTTGCAATTCTTTTTATAAACGACCGGAATTTAGTGACCGCACCAACAAATGGTCGTAAAATTAGGGACGGTTGTTATAAACACTTCCATCATAAATCATGTATAAAATCATTAATACAAATTAGTACAGCATGAAATATTCTTAAATACATTAATTAAAGATGATTATGTGAATCCCATTAGGTGATATTAGTTAAATAAAAGGATGTCAATCATGATTATAAACACAAGTATGTAAGCATACAAGTTTACATAATCCTCTAAATACACAACTATATAAGTATACAAATTTATGTAATTCTCTAAGTACACAAGTATGTGTAGTACATTATATATGAGTACAAGTATATATACATGTATATTACATATAAGCACAAGTATAGTATATAACTATAGTAAAATTAGCAACTGATTTTCTGTCGCAAGTTGGCGAATGTTTTTCGTCACAAAATTAGCGACTGTATTTCTGGGCAAAATTTAACTATTGTCTTAATTTCAATCCCAAATCTAGATTAGCGATACTTCAATACCGATTGATCTTTTGCGACCCTTTTTCCGTCGGTAAAGAATTTAGCGACAACATTTATGTGTTTTTAACACATGTGTATGGTTGCGTATATCTGACCCTCCATACCTCGTCATAGGTGTGAGCCTCTAAAACAATAGAGTAACGTTATTGTTGTTGTAAACTGGATCCGTCACGTTTTTTCCCCAGAAAAGATGTTTTTGGCAGAAGCCAATTTGCAATATGTTTCATGCTAGAACACAGGCATAGCAATAGACAATATGACAGCTATCAAAGACAGAAAATGTCCCACCAGTATGATCAAGACATGTACTATAAAAAGATTAAAGCACTGACCATGTCTTGGTTAGCCTTTTAGAGTCATGTAATGAGGGATAGGATACTCTCACCGCAAAGGGGTGCGATGACGCATGACCGCGCGACACGTGGCAGTAAGGAGGGGTGGTGAGACTAGATGTAGGTGACCCTCATTTAGCCTTACCATCCCCCTTGATGCCACGTGTCGTGTGACCACAAAGAAATGAGGAAAGTAGGGGTGAGGAGATGAAGGCTTAAACCCCTGCATAATTTGGTTATAAACAGGCATGCGAGTCATCTTTAACCCAAAATCATGGGAAAAGAGCCATGCATTACCCTGCTTATTCTTCTCATCAAACCATGATTGCCCCTTTTCCACTTCCCTCACAAAACAACCGCACTTGTTTTGTCGACCAACTTTCAAGGGACTTGCCCCCCCCCCCCCCCCGCCGGTCTAGTTACTCCTCTACACACTTCTAAATATTGACTTACAGTTTTATTATAATCACAAGTGTTATATCAAATGGTATGTTAAGTTAATATAACCAAAATATGACATGTGCTATACAAGTTGATCAACAATTTCGAAGTATTACAACTGACATAAAATAAGGTAAGTCAATAAGTCACTTAGTATAACAACACTCGCATATTAATTATTTCTTCCCAAGTTTTCAATAGTATGCTTATTATAATAAGTAACATGCAATATTATTTACTCATTACGTTCGTCTTGTAAGTCTATGCCACAATTTTATGATAACCATCTAAAGTATAATTATACAACAACAACGTCTTAGAGGCTCCCGCCTATGGCGGGATATGGAGGGTCAGATGTACGCAACCATACTCATGTGTTAGAAACAAACAGAGGTTGTTTTCTGATAACCCATAACAAAAATTACGTCAAGTTGTGTCGATCAACTGTTACTTCACAATATAAGAAACGCAGCCAATATAGCATGTATAACTAATACATGCTATAAATGATAAGAGAAAGTGTGCGTTTTATTACTTTGGCTGTACATCTTTTAAAACAAAAAAAAAAATCTAACTTATAATGCACATGAGAAATATATACGATAAGTTTCATGACAAGCTTTTCTTAAATTGTGTATCGCTTTGACAATAACTTATATTTTAAGCCACTAGTAGTATTTACCTTCGAGTAGTTATACTAATCAACAATGCACTCGTTAACAACTACACAATATTATTTCCTTTGAAGTTTTTGCACCTGCAAAAACTTGTAAGATATGTTCCACTCTTTTAGTGTTTACATGAAGGGGACCAAAGAAGAAATGGAAAATGGACAAAAAGGAAGTCTATAGTGTTGAGAATCCCACATTAGCTAATTTGAGGGAAAAAAAATGCATGGCTTATATGAGGATGATGTACCACCATCCATTGCCTTAAAGTTTTGAGTGGATATGGGCCTCACCTCATGTAAGCCCAAGTTTCAACATGGTATCAGAGCAGGTTTAAAATGTGGACTCACCCCTTGCCTGACCCATGGTTGGCCACTTAATGTTTCCTCTCACCTAAGTCCAGATGTTCATGTCTGGCTTGTGGTTTGTGATTGAGCTAGGGCAGGTTGTAAGACGCGTGTGTATGTCAAGCCATGTTGCCACGTGAGGGCGGGTGTTGATAATCCCACATTGGTTAATTTCAGAAAAAAAAATGCATGGCTTCTATGAAGATGAGGTACCACCACCCATTGCCTTAAGGTTTTGAGTGGATATGGGTCTCACCTATGTAAGTGCAAGTTTCAACATATAGACTACATATGTGATCCAAGGTTGTGGTCGGTCGAAATGCTAAGGATAGACAATAGGAGATAACGTAAAGGTTGGGAATTATGAAGGATTTTCATGTGAGTTTGTTGGGAAATGGTTGCATTTTAGGATAACGCCATCTATAAGTAAGACTAAACATGTTGGTTCATCTACCCATTTACCCGATTAACTTTGCTACAGATCGTGGACCATCGGAAATTTTCTTTTCTAATCTAAAATTTATTACTATCATATAATTATTTCGATAAAAGAAAAAATAAACTTTCATGTGTTAGTCAACGAAGCTAAATATAACATCAGGCTAGTGAGGCCGCGGGGAACCCAAATCATAGAAAAAGCTTTGGAATTTCTCAACTTAGCCTCGCAAGTGTAATAAGTTTCCGCGTTTACGCAAAGTCTAAAAAAGAATCAGATCATTTTACGATCTGATGTACGTAGAATCAGATCGCTTTACGATG
Organism: Eustoma russellianum; assembly: GCA_036186865.1. Lineage (NCBI taxonomy): Eukaryota > Viridiplantae > Streptophyta > Magnoliopsida > Gentianales > Gentianaceae > Eustoma > Eustoma russellianum. Next base: position 4,582,993 of record AP025044.1, read on the forward strand.
AGATCGCCTTACCTTACAAATATAGGCTTAAAAATAGAAAATCAAAGTGCTGCTTAGGTTAAATTACAAAGAGGGCGTAATAATGATACAAAGACCATAATGTATGGTTTTCTACGTTTTTGAACTTGAGTAGATAATACTTAGCCTTACTTTTCATACCCTAAAAGAAATGAAAAGTGGAATAGACAAGAACAGCGACTTTATTATATAAAAAAATGATTCACATGACATGTCTTATTAAACGAGTTAGAAGACAAGAAATACATCGAGGTAACAAATGGCATGCCCCTTGAAAACCTTCCGAATAAATAAACTTCTACCACGATCATAGGTTAGATACCAACTGCTGTCATTTGAATTTATTGCAAGAGCATTACAATTCATATGTGAAATTATAACGTGAAAGTGGTAACGTGAATGACATGGACCGATAAATAGAGAAAAGAGAGTACTTTTACACCTCTCTTTCGTCTATTAGTCTAGATCATTTTTGTTATCACTTTCACGTTACAATTTCACAATAAAAAAATTATCTACGAATATAATTTCACGATAAAAAACATTATCTACGAATACATAGGGAAAAAAACGTGAAGCAAAGTCGACGCCAATTAAAAGGTGGTATGAGAAGCTTCTGCACTGGAGGACTTACATAAGCCTTTTAAGAAATGCTCCACAGGGGTACATATCCTTTCGTAGGCTATCCCTTCCAAACCTCTCCCCTAAACCCAAAAATACATTATAAATAAGACACACTTGAATGTGTAGTGTGTGGATCCGCACACGGTACACTACTATGTTCTGTATAGGGTAGTTTTGGTCTAGGATAGAATCTTGCCCCCTTCACAGGCTATCTAAGGGAAACATGGATCATAGAAGGGCTGAGAAGGGTTGGTCAAAAGGAACACAGTTATTCCTCTGCTTGTTTTTCTTGTATATGAAGATGAACAAATTTTGTTGGAAAACTTCTACATGGACATTATTTATTCAATTTCTTTCCGCCGCTTGGTTTGATCTGGCGTTGACGATTTAGACTACAAAAAAAAAAAAAAAACCCAAGGAAAATATTACGCTATGCAAAATATCAAGATTATAATTAAGGTTTTCTGAAACTGAAACTTAACCACTGAAACAACTTGTACTTAAACCCAACCCCTGGCCCCTCACCCTCCCTCCCCCCCCCCCACACTCCAGAAATGAAAGGGGGGGGGGAGCCACTGAAAAGTGCATTGGGTAAAGAAATATGTGAGATAGAGCAATGACAAATGCAGGTTACCAGTCTCAGGAGTCTCTGTTTCTCTCTGTTTTTAGTTTGCTTGCAATCAAAGGATTCATTTGCTCTAACATCCAGATAACATCCAAGAGACAAAAGGAAATAAAGATGAAACTCTCAGCCTAACTAACTAGAAGTTCCATCAAATCCCGCTTTTATCATCAATGCCAAACATTAAAATGGTAAGGCTCAATGCTTTTTTCCCCCTTTCTTGCAATCCCTTTATATACACACTTGAAGAGTAGTAATCTATCACATCCTATGAGCTTGATATCCAAGCAAAACAGCTTCACAGTACACAACAACAACAACATTACCCCATTGCCTTAGAAGCTCCCGCCTATGGCAGGGTAGGGGGTCAGATGTAAGCAACCATACCTATATGTTAGAGACACACAGAGGTTGTTTCTCGATGACCTATAATGATCCGTCAAGCTATGTCGATCAACTGCTCCTTTATAATATAAGAAGCGCAGCCAATTTATTTTGTTTTATTCTATCATATTCCAAAGTCAAGAAAGAGTGTGTTCTTGACTCCATTGGAAATGGAAACTCATAACAGCTTCACAGTAACTAGGCAAAAAGGTTTGAACTAAACTTGGAGCCTTCATAGAAGCTGGGACACTGGGGAATCATTCAGTAAGAATTCGTATAATTGATATACAATTCAGATTTCCTTATTCAAGAAATTTATCATCGTACGTAATCCTAAACATAATGTTGTATCAAACTACTCAACCCGATACAGCAATTATATACTTAAGAAAAAGAAAAGGTTACGATGGTTATATATGTATGTGGAGCTAAGCTTCGTGCTCTATGTAGAGTCCAAGATCACTTGGATCTTCAAGTTGAACCTTTTTCAACTTACTGGAAATGGCCTTATTAATTTACTAGAGTCAATAATAAAACTACTTTTACCTGATAGTTTGACACTGGGTACACCAAGTATAGTTGAAGCACGTCTACTTTCGGATAGGCAAGTAACTGGAAAAATACTCCAAGTATAGTGGAGCATGACTTGCAAACAAGTCTAATGGATTATGGTAGATTTGGATGTGGTTGATATGAGGGACTAAGCATTGTTATTGTTTCCTTGCACACTTGCATTAGAAGATTTTGGTAGGGAAGTTCTGACATATGGAGAGCTGATTTCTGAAAAATCTTCTGTTCGATTAAATACTTATCTGAATTTGGATGCCATGAGATCTCTACCCTGTTAAAATGGTAAAGGTGTGTTTGAACTACTTGTACTCCCTTCGTCCTAAAAATATTGTACACCAAGTATAGTTGAAGCGCGCCTTCCAAATGTTGATGACGCAGTATTACTATTATACTAAACAAGTTGTATATGCATGTATATTGAAGGGCTGGGGTAAGAACAGCATCTACCGGTAGTTGTTCAAAACAAGATATTATGTAGATCAAAGAAACAGATTTTTAAAGTACATACGCCAAAGTAATATATACCACCTTTAATCAGATGCCATTTACCTCTGCCTGTGTAGCCCTGGAAGGTCTCAGGCAAGGGGGCTGCAGCAGCATCTGGAGGGAAAAGGTGGTGGTGCAAGTATTCATATAATGTGTGACATACAGATTGAACAACTTAAGGGGGGGGGGGGGGGGGGGGCAAATCCTGAAGTGACACTACTAGTAAGGCCGACTAATTTTCGTATGCAGTTAAATGGATTTTCCAAGAAACTCTAATCTGTTATAAACCTGTAATTTCACATGGGTCACCCCTATCAAGGAAAAGGACGAACAAATTTCCATAGATAAGATAATTGGTGCACCTGTTAGTTTATCGAGATGCATGAAACTCTCATAATCTTAAGCACATTCCTTCCACGGGAACCCTGGGTGAGAAAGATCCATCACCCCCGTGAGCATCTGAAGGCAAAAACATAAGGATTCTCACAAGATGGAGGCAGGTTAGAAGTTGTAAAACAAACCTTTATAAGCATGAGAATAAAAGTGGCAAAGAGCGTAAAAGAGCCTCCACGAGGGCCTGATCAGCAAAGGGCCAGAGCCCCAGAGTGGTGCAGAATGCGCAGCCTCCTAAAGCAGGTTCTGCAAATTTAGGATTAATCACAATTCACCACTTTCAAATTATAAATTGGTACAACTTCCGTCTCAAAATATAAATGTACTTTTATGTTTTGGAATGTCCTAAAATATAAATACACTTTATTTAAATGGTAAAAGAAATAGTATGATTTTAACAAGTTTTCATTTTCAATGAAGTCGATGACACATTCTTCTTTGACTTTGGAATATGATGTAATAAAACAAAATGACTCAAGAAATTGGCTTGGCTTCTTATATTGTGAAGTAGCAGTTGATCGGCACAGTTTGACGCAATTTTCATTATAGGTCATCGGAAAACAACTTCTGTGTGTTTCTAATATATGGGTATGGTTGCGTACATCCGACCCCTCCATACCCCGTCATAGGTAAGAGACTCTAAGACAATGAGGTAATGTTGTTTTCATTAAAAAAACGCAACTTTCAATACAAATGGGCACATTCGGAAACAAAAGCAATATTAATGATTTGACTAATTTTATTTTTAAATATCTGTTTTGACATATACTTGTATTTTGAAACGGATAGATCACTTCAGATCTTAGGAGTCTAACGGTGAAGCAAAATATAAGGTATCCAATCACGCGTCGCCACGTGTACAAACTGGTTAGCAATATAAAATTTTATTTTTTTTAAAAAAAAAATACCAGTTTGTACACATCGCAGCGTATGATTGTAGTCCCTCTCATTTTGCGCCTCGTAATATCTTAATCCCAGATCGAAAGGAGAGTAGATACAAGCTGGCACCAATGTACTGATTACACCATGCCGTGGTAAAAAGCTTACCTGATTGTTGACCTCACCATCAAGAAATGCAGGGTTCTCTAGCACAACCAATTAAAAGCTCTACCATGGGGAAAGCGATATGTTGCCGCAAACCCCAGAAATTAACGTTGCGCCGATAGCATCAACTTCTCCTACATTTTGCTCACAGCTCCTGATAGCTCTGTTTATGAAGGTTGTATTTTTCCAGAGGTGTGTTGCCCCAAATGAGAAGGTTTATTGTAGATTCAGACGCCATCCACATAGAATCCAATCGAGGCTCCAAGACTGTTTTTAAAAGGCCAACCAATACAGATGCACAAAGAAATAGAATAAGTTCTCAAGGGTGTGAAAATACAAGTGTAGATGGTCATACTGCTGAAGTTTGTAATCCTATTCCAAGGCCAAGTGAAGTTGTTTTATGGTCTACCTTGGTTTATAGCTCGGTTCCAAAGAATCAGGGAGTACATGAGAGTTGGAAACATCTTTAAGTGAAGAGTACATTGGTGCTGGGAAGCTGAGCTAACTGAAAAATCCCATAAACCAAGTTAGGGAACTACAGCTACAAGATCCCCTTGAAGATGATTGAGAGGCCAACTTTTATAGTCTCTGTCACATGTCGACATCTTGTAAGTGTGCTATTGTCAATTCGGGAATAGATGTTGACGTAATTTTCATTATGTATCATTGCGAAACGATATCCGTGTGTTTCTAATATATGAGTATGGTTACGTATATCTGATCTTCCATACTACGACTATGGTGGGAGCCTCTAAAGTAATAGGGTAATGTTGTTGTTGTATGTTATAACTTTTTCGATTTTCTGACTTTTTTTTTTGATAGAATCAAGTCATTTATGTTCAGGTAGTTTAAGATTAATATATTTGGCATAATTCCAATAAATATGTTAGAAGACGAGACATTTAATGACTAGAGAAGTCCTTACTTTGAAAATTAGATATGACCCAGAGATAAGAGCCGTAGTTGAAAATTATCATTTGTTTTTTATCCCTTTTGTATGTGTATGTGTGTTTAAAAAAAGTACTGTGTTATTACCATGTCATTATTTCTACGCTAAATTATCTAAAGATGCATTTCAATATAAAAAATGTAAAGGGATTTTATGTTAATTTAGTTACTAAGATATTTATACAAGTGATTAATATGCTTTTCAATGACTAAATAGGGTGTGATTATATGTAAAAATATGTATAATTGGACATGTAAAAGCCACTACAAGAGATGGAGGATAATGTACGTTACATGTAAATACGATGTTCCCAATGGAAGAGCCAAAATAAAGACAAAAACTAATAGCAAGATAATGAATAATGTATGTTATATATGAATACGATGTCCATTTCTATTTTCAATGGAGTCGAGGATACATTATTCCTTGACTTTGAAATATGATGGAATAAAGCAAAATGACTCACTAAATTGAATGCGGTTCTTATATTGTGAAGTAGCAGTTGATCGATACAGCTTGATGCAATTTTCATTATGGACCATCTGGAAACAACATATGTATATTTCTAACACATAGGTATGGTTGCGTACATCCGACCCTCCATACTTTGCCATATGCGTGAGGCTCTAAGTCAATGAGGTAATGTTGTTGTTGTTGTTTTATATATGAATACGATGTTCCCAATATTATCTTTCTTAAACCTACTTGCAAGGTGTTTCCACTTGATTCTATTATAGGACAGCTTCTTGATCTGAGATACGAAAATAAATATCTTTTTTTATGACTTCCACTTATCGATTCCGACTCAGAAAAGTGACCAACCAGGAAGCGAGCTCCAAGTAGCCACAACAAAGACAAGAACTCAGCAAGATAATGGAATAAATCAAGAGAGATATGAACCTCATGTTTCACTATTTACAAGCAGAACCAATTCGGATCAACTATTCGAAACAGATAATATTCTCTTTGCATCTAATTTTTTTTTTTTAACTTTTGAAATTACGTTGTTACTTCAAGATTCGTGGAATGCAGCAGTCTTGCATTTTCTTGGTTGTCATGTTTAATTACCAACATGTACTTAATTTACACGTGTAATCTCATTAAAGAAAAGTAATACCCCCATGTTGTTTTACTCTAAAAAAGTAAGTGAACCGAGAAAAAAATGTAAAGTATCATATCTTGGCAAATAGTATTCCGGATAACTATTATACATCTTAATAATTATTTTTTAACAGATCATACAAAACACGGTGCTAAATAAGGAAATTGTACTAAATTTTTGTAGTTATTTTTTAGAGAATTATATAAAACTCGAACCTTTGGAATGGAGGTATTGTTTGTGTTTGTATTTCATTATTTGTCTTTCATTATTTGTCTATGCATGTACATATAGAGTCTCGGGTCTCGCTGGAAGTACACTCTCTATCTTTTGGAATGGAGGTATTGTTTGTCTGTCTTCCACCTCTCCAGACCGTAACGATAGCTTTTATTGTCGTTGAGATATACTGCGTATGTGTTGTTATAAAACTCGAACCCAAGTAGAAAAAATGTTACTGAAACCACTAGATTTAAGAATTTATGGTCTCCCTTTTGATATAACTAGGCAGCTGTTGCTTCTAAATGCCGTCAATAATTCGGCCCTAAAACAACATGATTAATACAAGAATCAGTGCAAGGTATGGGCGATTCTTTTATTAAAATGTGGCATGCCTAATACAATCTATGATAAAAATGACATGATGGAGGATATGGAAAGGAACATAACTGAAAGTATTTGAAGAGCCATCTGACCTAATTTCAATTACTATTCAGGTTGATTACAAAACTAACAGCCTCTTGTTTTAGTCAAAGACTGTCCCCTTTGCTAACATAGATCAATTGCAGTTAATTAATGATAATGTTATGTGTTTGTGATATACTTAGATTATTGTGGCAGAAGAATAGTTTCTTAGGGGTCTAGAAATTGTCCACTAGATATGTTAACAAGGTGAGGTCTAATTTATTAGCCTTGTTAATCTCTCTTGATTCTTGTGTTCCAAATTGCATTGTATTTTATAGTGACAAGAAAACATGTACTAATCGTTTGGTATATCTATCGTGACATGTTATCATGTGCATTTATCCTTAGAGCAAAAGACTATATCTTGGCCGTGAGGACCTCTACCGCCTCAGAGAGCATTGTGTAGGATGCAAAGAGCTCATCGGCCTTCTAGGTTGGGGTCATATACAAGGAGGCCACACAAAGTGTCCACTGCAAACTGGGTCTTTGGCCCAGACAGCAATGAAACACCCACCCTGCTCGTGTCTCTGGAATCGAATTCCGTACCTCTTGAAGCAACTCCTGTTAGGTCCCTTAGAACACACTAGAAGTGGGGTTGAATAGTGTGTTCACCAAGTATGGATATTTTCTTAGATAATTTTCGTTTTTGAGTGCAACCAATACTTGGGTGTGTTCTTGAAAAGAATAAAGACTTTGCGGAAGCGTAAAGAACACAAAGATGTATAGAGGTTCAAGTCAAATGACTCTACTCCTCTACCTTCTTGATTTTTCACAAGAATGATTTTGAAAGGGGGATTGTTATTTCTACGGGGAAACAACAATCAAAGAAACAAAATCCAACAAATAACTAGGCCACACGCCTAGACCACAACCAAGAAATCCAACCCCTTGAAGTCTAGCCTCCAAATATCTTCTTTGCCCTTAAAGAAATCTTGTAGGGAGTATAGTGCACCACAACACTATCAACTAACCCTCAAGGTCTAGATTTCTCAAACAAGAAGCACCCTAGCTTCTTGACCAACAATCTACACAGCCTCTCACAATCTTCACTCACTAAGAAGAAGACTTTTCTTCTTCCTTTACAACACAACTCTCAACAATAAAGTAAAATGTACAAGATTACAACTATTTTGAGAGCTTGAAACTTTGAGAGAAATTTAAGAGTTTGAATGGTAGAAAGTTGGATGAAAGAGATCAAAATCCTTCTTTTATCTCCTTTGAATTTCTGCCCGTTTGAGACCAATGCAGAGTCAATAATGGGCTTTGTCTTCTTGTGATGGTATGTCCTCTTCATTGAAGATCTCCATTTGGCTTATAGCAACTTTCTTGGAGAAGCTTCTTGTTGAAAGCTAAAAAAGGAAATCTGACTTCTTCAAAATATCACTAAAGAGGAGGGTACAAAGAGTCAAATAACGTTAGAAAGTAAAGCATAAGACTTTTGTAACGTTGGTCACATGAAGCGCCTAATCTGCTTATTGAACAGGCGTTCAATGTGATATGGAGCGCTTTATGTGAAATTGAACAGTCGTTCGATGTCACATAAAGCGCCTTATGTGGGCAATTGAAGGCTTTCGAAGTCACATGAAGCGCCTAATTTCAGCCTTCATGCTTGTTCGAAGTAGTTCTAACTTTTATCAGAAAGTAGCTTGATGTACGTGCCCATTTTGGGGAGAAAAGTACTTTTGATTTGGTAGTACACATGAAGCGCCTAATGTAGTCGTTCAAAGTGTATTGCTTTTTCCCAAGACACATGAAGCGCCTAAAGTAGGCGTTCGAAGTATTCGAGCGTCCAGACACTTCACATGAAGCGCCTAATGTAGGCGTTCGAAGTGTACTGGAGTTCAACCAAGACACATGAAGCGCCTTATGTAGGCGTTCGAAGTGTACTGGTTTCCAGAGCCTGTACATGAGGCGCCTTATGTAGGTGTTCGAAGTATATTGACCTTCAAACACTTCAGATAAAGCGCCTAATCATGCGTTCCAAGCACCAATTGCACAAATCATCAAAACTCTAACATATTCCAACAACTCCTAACTCGAATATCAACTGAGTTATGACACGGGTGCGATGTTCATTTATCATGTGTGTATTTTAGTGAACTCTACCTAAAATAGCCATCGAGAATATTAAGGAAACATCGTGCGTCGTGTGATGTAGCGCCCCGCTCCCGAACCCTAGCATCGGGAACAGTGCACCCGCCGTATCTCGCTGAGAAGAATACAAGGCGTCGAATCAATCTCTTACACGTCAGAAATAACGTAGAAATTTTTCTCGCGGAAACGTAAATCATAACTTAAATTAAACTCCATTAATCGTCATTACATTACTGAATAAAGACTCTAGAAATAAAATAGTAAAGTAGTGTGTGGAAATCCTCAAAATATAATAGGAGCCAAACAGCTGCAGCGTCCCCTCATATCCTAGCCGCAGCTCTCAACCAGCCCACTCTGCTATGTCCGCCCCGTCCTCCATGAAGATGTGCTCGTAGTCCTCATCCGGTTCACCTGGGAAGTAGGGGTGAGTGACAGAAATCACCCAGTAGATGCCCGCCTCAAACAAATACAAAACGTACATACCGAAATGATATAGCCACATAGCACACAAACATGATATAACACATAGCACATAAATATAAGGTAACATACATAAGATAAAGTATATGCGGTAAGTAAAGCACTCCACATAAAAATGCGCAAGTACGTGATGCATGCTCAATTAACGTGTCACACGCAACAAGAATCATGTCATGCAATATGCCCTAGACCTATATGCAATGCATGATCCCGGGATTGACTGGATGCCTGTAGCCCGTACACTACAATCCACCCTGACCGATGCCCGTGGCCCGTACACCACGATCCACCACAACCGATGCCCATGGCCCGTACACCATGATCCACCCACTCGAGCGTCTGAGACCCGTACATCTCAACCCACTCCAAATGCAATGCACGTGCCATGAATGCAACAACAAAAATCGCCTGGGGCCCGTACGCCCATCCTCACCATCTCCGGCACTCAATATTTGGTTTCATAAATTTTACGAATATTGGAAAGTTGTTATTTAGCATCCCCCTTATCTTTCCTTAACTTGTATTAATTTACTAGAATTTTCTACTAATTCCCCCTATGTTTCCCTTACTTAATTATATTTATTATTATTAATTTAAATTACTTAAAGTTACCGAACTTCAGAAATTAAGTGAATATAATTTAATTTTAGCCTTTTATATTTTCTTGAATTTATTTGGATATTCTTATTGGTATTTAATTATATTTTCCTGGCCTGATCCGTCAGACCCGATACATTTTCTTTGAGAGGTTAATGGGCCGCCTTCGGTCCGACCCGCTGGCCAGTCGACCCGGTCCGTTGGCCGGCCTGTTCTCTGCTTGAATTTAATTGTTTATTTATTCCTTTAATTGGATGTTCCACCAGTGGCAACCCGCGCTGTGATTTGTTTTTCGATCCCAACCCCCATTTTCTCCTATTTCCAGTCTATAGGACCCTATTCTAAGGCCAACACACAACTTTTTAAAAGCTCCTAAAGTAAAAGCCCCCCCTTTTTTTTTCCATTCTTTAAGGTTATTTTGTTTTCGATTCAATCATACCACCAATTTCACACACATATACGCACATAGCAGCCATAAACAATATATCTCATGCTTTCCAACATATACAAAAAATTTACAATTTAAACAAATAAAAACAACGAAACAAAATTTACAACTTAAGCAAATAAAACAACGAAACACAATTTACAGCATAAACAATTAAAACAACAAAACACATTAGTATACCATCAAAGCATGCATGAATCATACTCGTTTGAGGGGGAAGAGGCACCTACCTTTTTGACGAATTAACTTCCTACGTGGAATATCTTCTTTCCAACCCTGCTGACCTCTATGCTTGGTGTTGAGCAAATCCTTCTTTTCTTCCTAAAGGCCTCGGATGGTTGCTTTGGAAAAGGACAAAAACTTTAATTTCCAAACAAATATTCCAAATAGGCAAAACATTCCAACATACCAAAGCCATCACTCTCAGCTGTGTATGTATATACACATATATGCCCATACTCATATATGCACATATACACGTATATACGTACACTCTACTCTCTCGGTCTACTTTTCTCCCAACCTGCTATCTAACTTACCTCATATCACTCCAACACCCTCAACCATTATTCCATTCGGCTATTATACATTTCTCATACACGTTTATAATTCAAGTGTATATATATAATATATTTATATGAAAACCTACATACTGCATATTGTATTCCTAAGAGAATTTTATAGGGTCATAATATCCTTTGTCATTTTCGGCCACCAACATAAATTTTCTACAATTTCTCAAATGATATTCCTTCGGCCAGCATGAATATAAATATATATATTATAAATTATGAACATCATTTTACTCTTCCATATTACAAAGATTTCGTATTCACGTATACATATAGCGAAACATGCTGGCAAAAGTTATATACTTCTAATTAAAATTGTTCAAACATTGGCCTAAAAAAAATCAACCACCTGGAATTATATTTGAGTATTTTCGGTTCTCTTTTAACAAAATTACAAATTCCAACTTTCCTAACTACACATATATACACACATATAAACAATCGATCATCGATACATATATAAATACATGTATACATATTCGGCCACACATACACACATATATACATTCATTTATGCATACACACATACTTATGCATGATCCAAGTTTATAACAAACATAATATATAGAATTTTCGCAAAACATAGCAAGTATAGGGAGATTACTTACATCAATTGATATGCTATACCGTATGTGGATCAAGGTTGGGTTGGATTCACAAGTTTTTCTTTTTTTCCTTTCCAACGCTGGCCGCCTGCTACCTATTGAAGAAAAAGGGTTGCCTTTGCTTCTTTTCTTTTTTCTTGGTTTCGGCTGGGGAGGGGTAGCTGGATGGATGACATTAGGGTTTTTTTTTCTTTTGTTTGTGCATTCTAACTATATATATACCAATATTTATAGATATAGATTTAGGTAGTTTTCTAGTAATTATGGGTAGTATATGTAGGGTCAATCTCTAACTTAAATTGATATCCTTTATCTTCTTATTTCAATTCAATTTAATTAGGATAATTTCTATCCCTATTTTTATCATTGCCTTTTTATCCCCTTTTTTTTCTTCTATTTCCTTTTATTTACTTTATTATATATAATACTTTTATATTTCCTTACCTTATGCCCCTGGTCACGGGGCATAACATTCCTCCCCCCTTACATTAAGTTTCGTCCTCGAAACTTGCGTATGACGTACTTAATGACTTAGTATGGTTCTACTTAATCATTCTCTTAGGTAATGACCATGCTAAATATTTACTGCGTATTGTAATACGTTAACCATTTCACTTCCTCGATGTATGATAAGTCCTCAGAATCATTCTTTGTATACCTATAAGATAATTTCTAAGTCTATTATTCTTCGCTTATTTACGATCATATCCAATCTTCTTAAAGATCTAGGATCAATCTTAGGGGTATTGTCATCATATTGGGGGTTTTATAACCCAATCGTCGGTTTATAACGTACTTACATATGTGGTCATCAGCAGTCCTCTAAAATCACTTCTTAGGTGTAGTACAATCTTTAACTTAATTCTCTATAATTACCACTTATATACATGTAACCTACAATTTCGTTCTTAATTCATCGTATCTGATTCATCTCCTAGTTACATGACCATCCAAATATCCATTGAGTCTTCCAATATGGAACCAAGTCCTCGAATTCAATTCTTATATACTTACGAGCTAGCTCTATGATCATGTCCTTACCTTTCTCAAAGATATCGTCAACTACCTATTATACGAAGTATGTGTATGGACATATTTTTCTAAAATTCAAAAAAAAAAAAAAAGGTAGCGTACATAGCTATAGTTTGGATTATGGTTTTAATTATTTAAAATAATATGCCTTCTAATTTTAATTAATTTTTTTTTTGTAAACACAAAACCAAAGTATCGTATATTTTTTTTCCGATGCGGTGTCTCAATTGACCATTTATAAAACAACGATATACTTTTTAGCAAAAGTATACGGTTAAAACCACTTTAAAACAATTGAGACACAACAATCGTAAAAATTTCTTTTACAAACGATTTGAACACGGTGTCTTTTTCTTTTCAACAAAATATATATTTGGAAAGCTATGTTTTGTTTCACAACATACAAGAATTGAAAGGTCAGCAAATGTAAAAATTCATAAAATAATTTTGAATACGGTACCTCTCCTTTTTTTCCCCCAAAAAGAATAGGTATATATATTTTGAAACTACTTCTACTTTGCAAAATTAAATAAGTTCATCGCAAGCAGATAAACACGTTAAAAGCATTTCATGAGTAAAAGACTTGCCATATCGATAGTCGAAAGAAAAAAAAAATTATTTTAGCCAAATAAATATGATAAACAAAAGTTTGAGAAATATAAGAGATATAAAAATATATCGTTGTTAAAAAACATCAATATTTTGAAATATATCGGTGTTGTCAGGGGTAGTCGAATTTCTATTGTATTGATATACGAATTCGGAAGGAAATATAGTCTTGTAAAGTAATGTACTAAAAATTGGAACTAGTTGAAATGTTTAGTAGCAGAAATCTTTGAAATACCTTTGGAGTATAAAATATGTCTTGGTGTGCGTGTTTATACAAAAAAAAAACATTTGACTACTTGAAAAATAATAGTCCAATACTTCGTATAATTTTCTAAGTCACCCCTTAATGTCGAATGAAAAATCAACTTATGTACCGTTTCTTATAAATCTTAAACTTAAGTTGTTCGATCTTAGCATGTCACACTAAATATGGATCGACTTAAGGTATTCTAATTCATCATGCTTCCGCGCGCCACATTGATCTACTGTACTTATTCACTTGGTTATTTCAACCGCTAATTCTAATTTAGTTAGATTTTACTTGAAAAACAACCAGTACTTGTTCATACTTACTCTGTTTCAGTTCAAGCCTACTCGATGCATCGGTACTTACGTACTCCTATGAATCAACACGTAACTCAAATTCGTAATAATTTGTCATTCCACTACACTTATTTTAGTAGTGCTAGCTTATTATTATCAATCAATATCCCTAATAAGACTACTATATTCGGCTTATGTGATACTATAAAATTCAACATCTTAATCATAATTATAAACCCCTTTGTACGATATTCTTTGCCGACTCTGCTAATCATAACGCTAATAAATCCTTTCTTAGTCTCTAACATTTTACTACAATTCATCTCTTTAAGAACTACGATCTCCACTTAGACCTAGTCGTGTTCCGACACTGCTGTCAAGGTAGAGGCGTGAACCCGGTTCATTTACCAAAATGGTATCGGGTTAGCAGGGTCGAATCTAAGGAATTATACAAATGGTTATAATTAGCAATTAGATGCAACAACTAATTCAGAGTCATATGGAGCGCCCTAGGTATACATAGGCATATCCGTTATCCGATCATCACTTAGGTCTAATGTCATGACTTATTTCTAGAATCGATACTTGGTATCATCATTCCTTACGTCTAAAATCATTACTTATTTCTAAGTTCAATAATTAGAATATAATCGAAATTTACGACTAAGATCAGTGCTTATGTTCAAATCATCGCTTATGTCTAAGATCACTTCTTAATTACAATCATACGTAGTATATAATCATCGTTTATGACTAAAATTAATGCTTAAGTCAAAGATCAACTCTTAATCAAGATCGCCGCTTATGTCTAAAATCGTGGCTTATGGGTAGGATCATCAGTTAATTTCTAAGGTCACGTCTTACTTCCAATAAGATGCTTCATATGTAATCATTGCTTACGACTAAAAATCGGTACTTATTTCTAAGATCGTGACTTAAGAGCAAAATCGTAACTTAATTTCTAAGATCGTAGCCTAAATTTATGCTTTCGCCGTGGATCTAGAGCCATGCTCTGATAGATCACACTGTCGAACACGTGGTACTTCTCAAACTCATTTTGAAATTAGATCCAAGTGATCGGCGGTGTCAGTTGTGCTGCGCCATCATTCCTCCGCATCTCCTTCTCGAAGAATCCCAGGTCTGAGTGCAATGGTGGGGGAGGCGGTGCATGCTAGTTCAGCAGCTGGTGCCGCTGTGCTAAGGTGCTGGTCATGGTGACTATGACATCATCAAGTGCTTGGGGATGATCCCTGATTTTGGTGGTTCTCCCCACCATTCCCAGCTGGCTCACGTCGTGGAGGCATTTCCTGTTATCAGAGTTCATGAGAAGAAATCGCATTAGTCAAAAATAAATCGAAAGGTTGAACGCCGATAAATCGATAGTTAGACAAGGAAAGCTCACCATCGACACACACCTCCCATAACCCCGATCATAACCTAGGTCTAAGATCATATCTTAAGTCTACTTTGTTTATTAGGGGTAAAATCGAAATTTTATAAAAGATCGTAACTTATGTCTAGGTGATCTAATTAATCCTGCGTTTCCGAGGCGGATCTAAAGCCTCGGCTCTGATACCACCTGTAGCGCCCCGCTCCCGAACCCTAGCATCGGGAACAGTGCACCCGCCGTATCTCGCTGAGGAGAATACAAGGCGTCGAATCAATCTCTTACACGTCAGAAATAACGTAGAAATTTTTCTCGCGGAAACGTAAATCATAACTTAAATTAAACTCCATTAATCGTCATTACATTACTGAATAAAGACTCTAGAAATAAAATAGTAAAGTAGTGTGTGGAAATCCTCAAAATATAATAGGAGCCAAACAGCTGCAGCGTCCCCTCATATCCTAGCCGCAGCTCTCAACCAGCCCACTCTGCTATGTCCGCCCCGTCCTCCATGAAGATGTGCTCGTAGTCCTCATCCGGTTCACCTGGGAAGTAGGGGTGAGTGACAGAAATCACCCAGTAGATGCCCGCCTCAAACAAATACAAAACGTACATACCGAAATGATATAGCCACATAGCACACAAACATGATATAACACATAGCACATAAATATAAGGTAACATGCATAAGATAAAGTAAATGCGGTAAGTAAAGCACTCCACATAAAAATGCGCAAGTACGTGATGCATGCTCAATTAACGTGTCACACGCAACAAGAATCATGTCATGCAATATGCCCTAGACCTATATGCAATGCATGATCCCGGGATTGACTGGATGCCTGTAGCCCGTACACTACAATCCACCCTGACCGATGCCCGTGGCCCGTACACCACGATCCACCACAACCGATGCCCATGGCCCGTACACCATGATCCACCCACTCGAGCGTCTGAGACCCGTACATCTCAACCCACTCCAAATGCAATGCACGTGCCATGAATGCAACAACAAAAATCGCCTGGGGCCCGTACGCCCATCCTCACCATCTCCGGCACTCAATATTTGGTTTCATAAATTTTACGAATATTGGAAAGTTGTTATTTAGCATCCCCCTTATCTTTCCTTAACTTGTATTAATTTACTAGAATTTTCTACTAATTCCCCCTATGTTTCCCTTACTTAATTATATTTATTATTATTAATTTAAATTACTTAAAGTTACCGAACTTCAGAAATTAAGTGAATATAATTTAATTTTAGCCTTTTATATTTTCTTGAATTTATTTGGATATTCTTATTGGTATTTAATTATATTTTCCTGGCCTGATCCGTCAGACCCGATACATTTTCTTTGAGAGGTTAATGGGCCGCCTTCGGTCCGACCCGCTGGCCAGTCGACCCGGTCCGTTGGCCGGCCTGTTCTCTGCTTGAATTTAATTGTTTATTTATTCCTTTAATTGGATGTTCCACCAGTGGCAACCCGCGCTGTGATTTGTTTTTCGATCCCAACCCCCATTTTCTCCTATTTCCAGTCTATAGGACCCTATTCTAAGGCCAACACACAACTTTTTAAAAGCTCCTAAAGTAAAAGCCCCCCCTTTTTTTTTCCATTCTTTAAGGTTATTTTGTTTTCGATTCAATCATACCACCAATTTCACACACATATACGCACATAGCAGCCATAAACAATATATCTCATGCTTTCCAACATATACAAAAAATTTACAATTTAAACAAATAAAAACAACGAAACAAAATTTACAACTTAAGCAAATAAAACAACGAAACACAATTTACAGCATAAACAATTAAAACAACAAAACACATTAGTATACCATCAAAGCATGCATGAATCATACTCGTTTGAGGGGGAAGAGGCACCTACCTTTTTGACGAATTAACTTCCTACGTGGAATATCTTCTTTCCAACCCTGCTGACCTCTATGCTTGGTGTTGAGCAAATCCTTCTTTTCTTCCTAAAGGCCTCGGATGGTTGCTTTGGAAAAGGACAAAAACTTTAATTTCCAAACAAATATTCCAAATAGGCAAAACATTCCAACATACCAAAGCCATCACTCTCAGCTGTGTATGTATATACACATATATGCCCATACTCATATATGCACATATACACGTATATACGTACACTCTACTCTCTCGGTCTACTTTTCTCCCAACCTGCTATCTAACTTACCTCATATCACTCCAACACCCTCAACCATTATTCCATTCGGCTATTATACATTTCTCATACACGTTTATAATTCAAGTGTATATATATAATATATTTATATGAAAACCTACATACTGCATATTGTATTCCTAAGAGAATTTTATAGGGTCATAATATCCTTTGTCATTTTCGGCCACCAACATAAATTTTCTACAATTTCTCAAATGATATTCCTTCGGCCAGCATGAATATAAATATATATATTATAAATTATGAACATCATTTTACTCTTCCATATTACAAAGATTTCGTATTCACGTATACATATAGCGAAACATGCTGGCAAAAGTTATATACTTCTAATTAAAATTGTTCAAACATTGGCCTAAAAAAAATCAACCACCTGGAATTATATTTGAGTATTTTCGGTTCTCTTTTAACAAAATTACAAATTCCAACTTTCCTAACTACACATATATACACACATATAAACAATCGATCATCGATACATATATAAATACATGTATACATATTCGGCCACACATACACACATATATACATTCATTTATGCATACACACATACTTATGCATGATCCAAGTTTATAACAAACATAATATATAGAATTTTCGCAAAACATAGCAAGTATAGGGAGATTACTTACATCAATTGATATGCTATACCGTATGTGGATCAAGGTTGGGTTGGATTCACAAGTTTTTCTTTTTTTCCTTTCCAACGCTGGCCGCCTGCTACCTATTGAAGAAAAAGGGTTGCCTTTGCTTCTTTTCTTTTTTCTTGGTTTCGGCTGGGGAGGGGTAGCTGGATGGATGACATTAGGGTTTTTTTTTTCTTTTGTTTGTGCATTCTAACTATATATATACCAATATTTATAGATATAGATTTAGGTAGTTTTCTAGTAATTATGGGTAGTATATGTAGGGTCAATCTCTAACTTAAATTGATATCCTTTATCTTCTTATTTCAATTCAATTTAATTAGGATAATTTCTATCCCTATTTTTATCATTGCCTTTTTATCCCCTTTTTTTTCTTCTATTTCCTTTTATTTACTTTATTATATATAATACTTTTATATTTCCTTACCTTATGCCCCTGGTCACGGGGCATAACATGTGAGCAGCAATATTAGCTAGAGTTTCCTAACGCATTTTGACCCGTTTGACAAATGCTAAAGTTAGGCTAATTCACATTGATTCGGGTCTCTCACATTACTTGGTCTCCTTTGCTTTGATGCTTGCTGTTATTTACTCTAGGATAGGACTGTAAACAATTTGAGTCGAATCAAATATTATTTTATTAAACCAAATATGTACCTAAATTGGATTTGCTCGAATCATTCAAGATCACTGGAACGTGAAATAAATTATTCATATCCAGTATATTCCAACAACATCAAAAACTATCGTTAGAGTTTGGAGAGGATAAGATGTAGTCTACATTCTCAAAGAATTGGATATGTTAGTTCACTAAATAATAATAATATCACGTTATTATTTATAGCATTAATTATGTAAAAGAAAAAGAACACGTGCTTTATTTGCTCTTTTTTCTTAAACGTGTTTTATTTGCTTATTTCAAATGAAGTTGACATATTCAGCAGACTTTTGCTGAATGCCTATATGGCCGAATGCAGGTCCACCTGACGGGGTTTGAACGGTTAGATTTGCTGCTGGTTTCCATGCTGACGGTGTTTCAACGGCTATCGACGTCTCAGTTCATAGCCGGCGGAGAAATTTGGTTTCAGGATGCGAAGATGATTCCTATGGAAGATCTCCTCACCACGCGGTGAGTCACCGCACGGCCCAGGACGCGACATGTGGCAGCAGTAGGGGGTGGTGAGGCTGGATGAGGATTACCCTCATCCAGCCTCAACACTCCCCCTTTTTGCCACGTGTCGCGCGGTCACGTACTCGGTGAAGGGGGAGCGGTGAGGAAATCCTATCTCATATGTTGCAACGACTACTTATAATGTATTTTATTATGAGAAGGGTTAGTAGGAATAATTGCTACTACAACTATTGACATTTCGATTAAAAAGTTTTTAATATATGATACTGCTTGTTTAGATTTGATACTGGATTTTTTATGTATTTATTTATATTACATGTTTATTGCTTACGAGGCCAATTTATGGGTCGTTTCTATATTTGAATTTTTCAATTAAGGTTCTGGTTTTTATTGATGTTATAACACTATAATGAACAAATAAGTAATTTACACCGTATTCCTTCATCGATTTAGACACGTCGTTGAACCAGATAAATGTTTTATTCCCAATTTTTAATGTTTTGTTGATTTTCATTCATTTTTGATAGTACAGGATAAAGCTGCGTACATCAGATTGCAAATCAATCCGTCACTTGCTTCTTTTTTCATCCTAAAAAATGAAAGTATTCCAGTATGAACAGCAAAGAGCGATTAATCAAGTTCGACAACGGCTTTTTCAACAAGCCTTGCGGGGAGCTGTTGATGCCAGTTAGTAAGAAGAATCTTGAACTAATAATTAGACCTTAGAAACTAGATAGAAGCTAAAAAAGTGTATGTAGAACCATTGCAATAGACCTACTTTTCTATCCAATATGGAAAGGATGTGAAAAAGTCAAGCTAGAGACCACACATGAAGGGCAAACGATGCTATGTCCCCCTCACAAAAGAACGACGGGGATTGAAGTGCACTAAAAAAAGCGGTACTTCATCAAAGAGAGCCAGTCACTTACTGAATAAACAGAGAATTGTTGTCAACGTCCGGCCTAAATCTGTTGATCCAGAAAGACCAAGGATAGAAGCTACTGCTCCCTTTGAACATCAGTATGAAAA
>AP025044.1:4613578-4648928 GCA_036186865.1 Eustoma russellianum
ATAATAAGGGAAAAATCACCTTTTGCCCCTATGTGGTTTGGCCAATCGGTCGATCGTCCCCCTGTGGTTTAAAATTACATTCATAACCCCATGTAGTTTTGGACTGATGAGAGAATTGCATTTCTGTAGTTTTTTTCTGCCGGAGGTGCTGTAAGGACAAAAATACCCCTGTCACCAACGTCTCTGAAAAACGAAGAAAGAGTACGATTGAGGTAATCAATCTTCAAAAAAACCAACAAAATATAAGGCAACTATCTCTCTTCCATTTAAACCTATCTAACACGCATAAGGAGAAGCTTTGGTGGAAGAAGAATTCAGCTAAGCTGAAACCTGCGTTTTAGTTGTGTTGGTAAGCACGGGAGGTTGTTGTTGCAGTCGTAGAAGGAACACAGAGCCATTGTTTCTTCCAGAAACAGAGGAACTGCTGCTGATTCTTGCAGAAACAGTGTATATCAGTAAAAGGTTAGTTAGTAACGGGAATCGGATGATGTTTTCTTCGCACTATCTCTTTTTTTGGTTTGTCGATTTATGTATGGATTCAAGTCCGTGTGTGAAAATTGCATTCATGTTGTTGTAGTGTATTCTGTTATAGCATGAATAGGTGTACGTAAAAAGATTTGCATGGATGTTGTTGTTGTGTACGTAGATGGATTTGTTAGTTAATGTGTAGTTTAAATGAAATAACTTAAAGTTGATGCCATGGTAGAGTAAAGTTTTGAATGGATGTGTCTGTAGTAAGCATTAAAGACAGGGACAAAATGGATACAATGAAGGAATTAAGTGTATGTGGGATGAGTGGAGGTAATAAAGACATCATGGTAATAGGTGGTAGAAAAATCACCCCCACGAAGAGGAAAAGAAACCTTTTACGCAAGGACAAAAGGGTCAATTTGCATCCAAGTAGAATTGAGCTGTCACAAGACTACAAATGTTGCAGCTACAGCCCCAAGAGAATCATCTTCACATTCTGAAGCATTCTTGGATGTAGAACAAAGAAAACATATTCAATTCACCCACTTTGAAACTGGTATAGAATCTGAGAGAGTTCAAGGTGATGCAGATCCAGTTGGTACCTTTGAGGGTTTAGATTACATTCTAGATGATGACATCTTCTGGGATTTTGCTTCTAGACAGATCCTAGAACCCACTCGTTCAGGTGAATCTGAAGAACAAAGAAATGATGTCCCTGTTGAAGGTCCAGGTTAGGATCTTGTTAATTTAGTGATGTGATCCAAAATAGTTATTATTTTTTGTTTGGAAACAGTATGTGCATTGTACATGTATTTGACTGTTTTTCCATGAATTTGAAGTACAAAGCTGTGAAGTTATACTACATGATGATACCGGAGGCATAGAGTTTGGTGACTGGAACGAACAAGTTGAAGATGAATACGTACTGTTGCATAGGACTGAAGAAGATGTGGTGAAGGGATACTGTGATTTTGATTTTGAGGAAGAATTTAGTAAGACAACTTTTGAATTGAGGGTTGAGCAGAAATTTGCATCTGCTAAGAAGTTTAGAGAGGCACTTATTGAGCGAAATATAATGGGTGGGTATGAAGTAAAGTATCAAAAAAATGAAGGTACAAGGGTGACAGCTTCATGTGCTAGGGGCTGTACATGGAGGATTCATGGTTCTAAGATTGAGAAGGAGTCAACCTTTATGATTAAGACATTGAAAGGTGAACATAGCTGTGGGCGGGAATACACCAACAGACACTGTACTTCCAGGTACTTGAGCAAAGAATACAAGCAACACTTCATGGACCACCCTGATGCGCACAGTAAAAGTCTTAAAAACCAAGTGAGAAGAGATATGATGGTTGATGTGAGCCGGTCACAGGTGTATAAGGCAAAACAGAAGGCGAAGGAGGACATTAAAGGTTTGGAGATGGAACAGTTTGCACAATTATGGGACTATGCGAAGATGATTAGAAGGACTAATAAGTGCGGATTAAAAACACTGTATTGGATGAGAGGTCACCTCCAAAGTTTGAGAGGTTATTTGTGTGTTTCAATGCTTGCAGGATAGGGTTTGTTAATGGTTGTAGACCTATAGTTGGTCTTGATGGATGTTTTTTGAAAGGTAGCTTAAAGGGTCAGCTGCTTAGTGCTATTGGAAGAGATGGAAATGACAATATGTTCCCAATTGCCTTTTGTGTATGTGAAGCAGAGAACTTTAGCAGTTGGAAATGGTTCTTGGAGCATCTGTCAGAGTGTATTGGTGAAAGGGCAGACGGCCAACAATACACAATTATAAGTGATAGGCAAAAGGGACTAGTGCGTGCTGTTAACACACTTTTTCCCTCATGCGAGCAAAGGTTCTGTGTTAGGCATATGTACCAAAACTTTAAGCAATGGTTTAGTGGTAAGGAAGTGGGCGATCTTCTATGGACATGTGCTGCTGCCTCACATCCAGGTGATTTCAACAGGCACATGGCAGCCCTAACAACTTTAAATGAGGATACTGCAAAGTGGCTGCAGAACATTCCATCCAATCTGTGGTCAAAGGCGTTTTTCTCTACTTCAAGTAAGTGTGATGTCTTGGTTAACAACTTATCCGAGTCATTTAATGCGAGCATTCTCGAAGCTAGAGAAATGCCAATTATACATATGATGAAGTTCATCAGAAAGCATACAATAGCAAGGATGAATTACAAGAGGGTTGGGATCAATTCTTATGAGGGCTCAGTGTGCCCGAATGTGGTTGCAAAGCTTGAGAAAACAAAGGCAACTAGCAGACACTGCGTTGCCATCATGGCTGCAAGAAAGATATTTGAAGTCTCAAGTGGAGCTGGAACATATGTTGTTGATCTAAATACAAGGGAGTGCACATGCAGATTGTTTCAGCTAGTTGGACATCCCTGTAGACATGCAATTGCTGCAATTCAGACGGAAAGGGGGTCACTTCTTAGCTATGTGCATTCGTACTACTCGAAGGACATGTATGTACAAGCCTACGCACCAGTGTTGTGTCCCATACCATCTAGCATCTACTGGGTTCATACCAACTTTGCACCGATTCTTCCACCCGATGTCAAGAAACAAGCAGGCAGGCCGAAGAAGTAAAGGATCAGACAACATGACGAACCAAGGAAGCACTCTGACCGGGCAATCAGGAAGGGTCTTGACATTCATTGCAGCAAATGTAAGCAGAAAGGGCACAATGCGAGATCATGCGATGGTCATGTACATCCTTTCGCAAACGTGAACAAGGTATTTGTAGCTTTGTTGTTTAAGCATTTATTTGATGCACTACGTTACTGATTTATTAAGCGTTTGTTTGATGCAGAGACAAAGGACAGCGAACGCATCAACCAGAGGAGCTGCTAGTTCATCACAAGTATCAGCTGAAGGGTCAACCCCTATTGAACTGAACCTTTGCCTGGGAACACATCTGTAACCAATGGAGACTGTTTTGACATTTTGCTATGTATTAGTTTTGACATTTTTCTATGTAGCAGTTTTGACATTTGGCTATGTAATGGGCATTTGGCTATTTATGTAAGATTAAAAATGAAAATGTTTGGCATTGCCAACTCTGATTCATTCTCTGTGTCAACGCATCAAACACCAGGGTATATTGTTTCAATCCTGTAGTTTCTGATGCACATTGTGCTTCCAGTCATTGAAGCAAACACATTCAAACACATTCCATATTTTAACAATCGCTGGATAAAAATGCAAAAAAGAAAACACAAACCAATATGATTGATGGCAAAAAGCAAAGTCATATTTTTCATTCCCAAAACATCATGTTAAATAAACTTCATATACATCTTTTCGCCATGAACATTTTAAACCATCATCGTTAACAACCAGAACCTATACAAAATAAACATCATCACCAGCAGTAGCAGAAGTATCAGTAGCAAAAAATCATCAGCAGTAGCAGGAAAATCATCAGCAGCAGCAGCAGTAGCAAAAAATCATCAGCAGGAAGAAACATTCAGCAGTAGGAACAAAAAACATCATCAGCAGTAGCAGGGAAAAAAACCAAAAACAACAGTAGCAGCAGACAACAACCAGAAAAGAACCAAAAATAACCCCCAAAACCACCCCCAAAACCACTCCCAAAACCACCCCCAGACAACCCCCAAACAGCATCATCCTTCACGCAGCTTCATCATCAGAAGAAAACGCAGCAGCCAAGGCCTTCAACTTTGCCTTCATCTTCGCGTACTTCTCCGTCAGTCTCCTCAACCTGGCCTCCAGCTCATCAACTCTTGCATCATCATCATCTTGCTATTCAGACATCCAGTAGTAATTATCCCAGAGCTTTCCAATCTCCACATGTTCGTCATATAAATTGCTCTCCACT
Organism: Eustoma russellianum; assembly: GCA_036186865.1. Classification (NCBI taxonomy): domain Eukaryota; kingdom Viridiplantae; phylum Streptophyta; class Magnoliopsida; order Gentianales; family Gentianaceae; genus Eustoma; species Eustoma russellianum. The sequence continues at coordinate 4,617,900 of AP025044.1, forward strand.
CCCCTTCTGGGAGATACAACAGATTCTTCCACAACCTCTTTCGGATGAGGCATTTTGCTTGGTTTCCTGGGTGCACTCGGACCATCACCGGGATTTATTTTCTGTTTCTTCACCGGATGAGGCTGAGGGTTCCTGAGATCCATTTTTCTTTCGTACAAGGCAGCTGGAAAAAGCAGAGAGCGATTGTGATGTGAAAAAATTGTTGAAAGGCTGGGCTATTTATAACCAGTACATGGAGGTTACCCATTCATGCACAAAACTTTTGGTACTCTCAAGAAGATTTTTGGCATTCTCAAAATTCCTTCTTAAGAGAAAGGGAAGTGCATGTCTTCATACCAACAATCTTTTCTTCTGAAACAATGCACCATCATTACTAACATCGGGATAGACATCAGACACAGTCCATTGCATTTTGTAACAGCTCAAACAAATGCAATTAAACAACATCTTATTGCACACACCACCAAATAACCTTCAATTCCCCCAATGCAAATAATTACACCAAAATTAACGTGCATCCACTCGGCACGCGTACCACATCTGATTCATTCTACACCATACTTACACGCAACAACATAACATAATCATCTCAAATACATAGAAACAACTAGGGAAATCATAGCTACACCTACAGACACACACATCATCATCTTCATTTGCGTGATGCTTTTCTTTATCAGCATTACTTCAAAATCAGTTCCTCTTGAAATGTTCATCTCCTCAATGCCTGCATTGCGTGTAAAATCTGATTGCACAACACTCTCCATGCCAATTGGGTTGCACAACTTCCAGAAATCACATTTACCTACGTCACACACGAAATACATCCTGCCTTTTGAAGGTATTTCCGTCCTCACAATTCTGATATCAACATCTATTCCACATTTGCATCTCATTTGAACATACCTCGGATACTTACATCCATCACCCACGTAGCCACCATAGCTGTTACAGGAAAATGTGTCCATGGTAGCTTCAATCTGAGTATGGAGTTTAACACTTTCAGTCTGCAGAAGAAATGCAGCGAGAAAGCACAAACGAGCAAGGCAAGGGGTTGTATTATTCATACTTAGCTGATTTGGTTAATCAGTTTAACAGGACCTTTATGTTGGAGGGGGTATATTAGTCCAAGATTAAGCAAGATTAATTTACATTTTAAAATTGCCACTTAACGAGCGCGTGTAATGCACCTCCGACAGAAAAAAACTACAGAAATGCCATTCTCTCATCAGTCCAAAACCACATGGGGGTTATGTATGTAATTTTAAACCACAGGGGGGCAAAAGGTGATTTTCCCTAATAATAATAATAATAATAATAATAATAATAATAATAATAATAATAATAATAATAATAATAATAATAATAATAATAATAATAATAATAATAATAATAATAATAATAATAATAATAATAATAATAATACATTTACGACATTATTTGTAAAAATCAAATACTTTATTCTACATGGCACATTACAAGGACCAAAGTAAATATCACATAAATTACCCTACACTATGCATATTTGAAATTTATGTATGATATCTATCCACCCAAAACCTAGAAATAATATAATCCAAGCACCTGATTCCAGTCAGATGTGAACCTGAACCACAATAGCTCATATTATAACGGTTTGAGTCATGATCATGTGCTCTCCCAAAACGAACCTTTAAATGTCTTCAACGCTGTGTATAATCCACAAAGAAAAGAAGGGGGGAAAACCTGAATACCTGATTCTGACGCAGTAAACATCACCCGGTTACTAACCTATAAACCTATATTTATAGACAAATAACTATTCACTAGTTCTAAGCCTTAAAGATATTGGTCATCTCCATGTTCTTAAAAATCACGGAGAATCCCTCCACTTGGTTCCTGTTTTCCTCCAAAGCCATATACCACAGCACTCTGCCACCGTTAGATGTGAGTACCACCGAAATCTCCTTGCTGGGACGAAAAAAAACAACCCAGGAGACAGCACTTCTGTGTCTTCAACTCGGAGGGGAAATGCCAAATATAGACTACAAAAAGATGTCTCCTCGGCTGACGCACTCCTTGTTCGATGTGGTAGGAAAATTTCCAGACCGAACCAACCTTTTGTTTTTAAAGAATTAAAGCTGGAGATGTACAAGAAAAGGAACTAAAAGAGGAGGAGAAGTTCACGACCGCCAAAAAGCATCAGGATGAGTGCTGTATAATGTACGGTCTTGGATCTCGAGGTTGGCTATATGATAATTGATCAGTTGTGCTTGTAAAACTTTACAGAGGGCAAGTCCTAAAGGAAGCATCCACCAACCACTTTCATACCTGCACCACGAAAGTAGCACACCAGATTCACATTTAAAGTAACAGAAGAAGCCTCCAATAATTTAATATAGAAGCTACTTACATGCTGAAATTCCAGGACTGGAAGTTCCAGCGCCTTCTATTTGATGAAGATTGTTCCATGAAACGGATGAATTGACACACAAAGGCAACCACCTGATGCCAATAGTTCCAGCAAACATATACAGAAACCAGAATCAGGAGTAAGGACTTGACTCAAAAATTTAGTCTAGAGCCCACAATTAGATGAAGATTGTGCCATGAAATGGATGAATTGACACAAAAAGGCAACCACCTGATGCCAATAGTTCCAGCACACATATACACAAACCAGAATAAGGAGCCAAGACGTGACCCAAAAAATTTAGTCTAGAGCCCACAATTACCATATTTGGTAAAAAGGAAAACAGATCATGAAAAGCAGCAAATTATAAGGGAAAAACAGATGCGTGCAGAGCTACTTACGACATTTATAACTGAGGTGATATTCCAGAGACCATATACACGCATAAGGCCAGCTGATCGCCGTGGTCCATGACTGAATAACGCACTGATTCCAGCAGGAAATGGAAGGATTATGCCAAGCGGAAGAATAGAAAACACCAGAAAGAAGTCGAACAGCGAACTGGAATATAGCTGAAGCAAAGTAAGCAAAACTAAGCTAACATCTCCTAACAGGAGAACTGAGATACCCAATCCCACAAGGTCCTGCAAACAATCAAAGAGAGAAAATGAGCAAGAACTTTAGCTTCGGGAGATTTCTAATCAACAACACCAATCTGAAAAAAATCAATAAACCATAATTATACCTGATGTCCTATAGGTTTTGTATTGTGCAGTATGAAGTTGAAAAGAAAACTGAAACTTATCTTCTCCTTAAGCATTTTAAGATTCTTAACTTTCAAAACTTGTCCCGCTACCATTCTCTGTATCGCCGCATTCTCATTTACCCTAACAAGATCGAGTGCTTTCTTCCACCTAGTCACATGGACACTGCATCTGGGCAAACAACAAACATGAAAAACCAGTATGCCAAGTGTCAAATGAAATTTGAAAATTAAATTCAAGTCCTGTACCGTGACTGTTTCTCTGGTACCACAGGTTTCTCTATCCTTTCAACTGATGATCTTGAAGCTTCTTCTTCAACGGCACTTAGAACTAGTCCAAACTGGCAATACCCAGAAGCAGAAGGTTGAAATTGTATTAAATCAATATGCAATCCATGGGACTTTAACACAGGATTTGCATGTGTCTCAAGCCAGCAAACAACTGGATGAAACGTTGATCTTAGTTGTCCTCGACGAACCAGTCGTAGCTGTGCATTTAGGCCAGCCACTAATCTGTACCATACTGTAGGTGGAACGGACTGCAATTTAGACGACATATTGTTAATTGCAAGGCAACAGTAATCAAAGGAAAAGACGCTCAGAAAACAAAAAAGAAATGATATAGGCATTAGAGTATTCGGCAGGCAAAAATTTGGACCTGGCTCATGAGGCTAGTAAGAATATTGTCACTCTGGAGAGAGAAAGGGCACATATAAGACCCGTCTCCTCCAAAAACTATAGACATCGGAAGCCTCTGGCAAAGGCGAGCAGGGAGGTCATCTCTTTTTTCATCTCCGCCAAGGAAAAAATCCACATAGCCAAGCATTAAATCAGAAGTAGAAGCTACCTACAACAAAGAAAATATCCTTCATGTCAACAAATGTACAGGTTTCGGTGCTACCAAAGGTGTAATGAGGGCTTGAACGGAAAGAAACATGATACATATACTAGTAAATGCAGTTTGCCACTAGATTTGTGTAAAAATTTTCTTTCCCTGTTGAAAATTAAAGATGATAAAATAGCTGTTGAGGCAGAAACAAGAATCTCAACGAAAGATATCCCTGCAGTATCAATTCGACAGACAATTTCCCACCAGTCAAATGCTAGCAGCAAACGAAGGCTTACACAGCCAGCCAGACATTTCGCAAATAAAGAATGCTAGGCTATCATGGATGCTAAAAGCATGGATTCCTTCCCCCTCCTCCTCCAGCAAACAAAGGCTTACACATTTTGTTTTAAGTCGTAGCCCAAATTCACCCTTCCTTTTGTGTCTCATATTATCTAATGCACAATGTGCCCCTTTTAGAGTACGCCTCTTTCAAAAATATCATATTATCTCAACCGCGATTTCGGCCTATGTATCTAAAATTCTCACTTAAATCTTATACCGTCTACATGACATCAACTACATGAATCAATTGTCTGCACTGCGCTCTATCACTGACCATATCCATATGCTCCGCAATTGTCATATAAGTCATATCATTCTTTTTGTCACTCCATGTTTTCTTTGGTCTCCCTCTCCCACGTTTAACACACACCTCATTTATTGTCTCGCACCATCTAACAGATACATCTGCAGGACGCTTTTGCATATGCTCATACCATCTTAACCTTGACTTCACCATCTTCTCTTTTACAAGAGCCACCCGACCTTTCCCCTTGTGTTCATTTTTTATATTATCTTTCCTTATGTCCACACATCCATCTTAATATTCTCGTTTCCGCCACTCGCATCCTTTGTTCATACTAATAATCGACTGTCCAACATTCAGACTTGTACAGCAATGCGGGTCTTATTGATGTCCTGTAAACTTCTTTTTAAGCTTTAAAGTTACTTTCCTATCACAAAGAAGACCTGACACATTTCTTCACTTTAACCACCCGCATGTACCTTGTGATTCACAACATTGTCAATTCCTTCATCTTTCTGTAATATAGATAGTAAATACGTAAAACTCTCACTCAGGTGAATCTCCTGGTCTTTTAGATTCACATAAGGTTCTAAGGTCATTTTTTGTTGCCAAAAATTACATTTTATATATTCTCTGTCTTCTTTCGACTCAATTTGAAACATCTTTCCTCTAGTGTCTCCCGCCAACATTCCAGCTTATCATTGACTCCTCCACTAGTCTCATCCACCAACATAATGACATCTGCAAATAAACCACTGGGACCTCCAGTACGCTTATAATTCTTTCCCAACTCATGCCTTAATAGGATGTTATCCTGAATAATTCTTCTTACACTTGTTTTCATTGACTAAGTATGGTTGAAAAGGCTTCATTCTGTTTGTCAGAAACTTTGAAATAACCGTGTAACAAACATTGCAACAGGAGATATGCCTAAACTCCTTCATTCTTATTGGAGCCTCCACCTTAGGGATGAGGGAGATTACAGTTGAATTGATGAGGTAGTACAAAAAATGTCTTGACGAAGAAGTCAATGGTTTCAATGAACTCCTCACCAATCAGGTCACAATTAGCTTTGAAGAACTCAACTATAAAACCATATAGACCAGTTGTACTAACAATCTTCGTAGATAACAGTGCAGCTTTTATTTTCTATTTAGAGACTGGAGATTCAAGTGCTTTGCACTGGTCATCACTTAGCGCCATGTCATTCCAAGTTTGCTAGGAGAAGCCATTGATGAGGGTTCTGTAAAAAAAGTCTCAAAGAAACCAGCAATCATTTCCTTCATTCTGTCATAGTCTTCTATAAAGTTAGCATAGTCTTCATCCACCGTCTTGCTTATTTTTCACTGCATCAGAGTTCTTTAGAAGATGCAACGACCATAACTCAATTTTCGCACCATACGAGCCATTCAACAGAATATTTGATTATTTGACACTACATCCAAGCCTTCCAAATGCAGCGGTTGAGACACCGCATTCGGACCATAAGGTGCATTCCTTACTAGAAACATCCCAGTATAACACAATTTCTTATTTGATACATAATCATGTTTAGTGACAAAGTTTTACACTAGTTGTCAACCTAGTGCAACCCTCCTTCTTTAACAGGACTTAAGACCGGCAAATCAAAAACTCAATCAAGCAAAGTTATTTCCAAATAAGAGGAAATAGCACAAAAAAAATATATGCTCAATTGCTTTGCGAATAGGCTACAACAAGTGGAAAAGGAATTTCCACATGATAGAAGCTAAAAGGGGGATGTTATTGTCTTTCTTCAGAAGAAATAAAGTTTTAACTTTTCAATCACAGAAGAACAAAGCCAAAAAAGAAAATCAAATATCCTCAGTTATAGAGCTTCCACGCAAATAGTGAGAAATCAATTGCAAGGCCAAAATAGGGTGTCATGCCGATATGCACCACATCTTCAACACAAGCTAAAAGACACAATACATGAAACAGAAGGAACACAAATAGTTCTAGCGAGAAATAAAGAAAATTCTCTCCTTATTTTGAACCGCCTAAACTGTCACCGTGTACCCACAATCCCTGTTGATCCTTTGCCCTCTACCTACTGGATTCCGGCCTATTATATCTGTGTGCTGCAAGCCCTGAAAAAAACCCAGGTTTCCTAAGGAGCCACATACTTCACCCCTGATAGCCCTCCACCGCATCCTGCTTTCCAACTCACCTGTCTCCAGCCTGGGCCTAACCCCAGTCCATCCAGTTTCACTGAAGACCGGCAGGAAAAAATTAAGCAAGTTAATATGCTCGGCAGGAAAAGATTAGTAGACTGGACCTTAAGACCTTCATAGAGAGCCCGTGAACGGCAAGAACGTAAACAAGCATGATCATATTCTGACCGAACAAATTCACGTAGACACTGTATCTTCTTTTTCCGGCAATACTGCAGCCATGACCATGCAAGTGGGTATGCGACAACACATAGAATGCTGTACACCGATCCTTCCCACCAGTGATAAGAAGCTAAACAGTTAATTTCATCTATGAATCTGTTGAATGCATCCTCATACCTGTCACATAAAATATAGCAAAATATTACCATAATGTTTGCAGAACAAACTTACATCTACCTAATCCAATTGTTTCTTAAAAACGCTTAGTACTCCCTCTATCCCATAATATTTATCCATCTTTTACTTTTTTTATTTTATTTATTTATTTATTTACTCTCTTTTTTGGGGAGTGATTTACATGTATCGAGCTATAAGCAGCAGTTTAACCAAAGTCAGTCCAAAAGCCTTTGTTCCTAGTAATTCAAACCTCCCAAACCATTCAACTTTGAATTGCACATTCATTGAGGATCATTTAGTAAACAACTACTCTTTGGACTTTTACAGGATGTGAACAAACATTTGGGATATCCAAAATAGAGAATCTAGAGACATAATTTGGAACAGAAGTAGAACAATAACAAAATTATCATGGAAAAGCATAACCGAACAGATGAAGAATACACAATTTGAAGGTACTCAGAGAACAAATGGCAGAAACCGTACACAATGGAGCTCACTTCCTCCGGAGGTGAATGGGGGAGATGCCATGGTTCACCAAAAAAGTTGGCGCCCAAAAAATACATTCTGTGGACATGATTCTGAGATTCCTCTCTTCTACTGGTTTCTAGCACCTAGCAGAAAACAAAGGCATCATACTTGGAAAAGAGAAAACAGCATCAGTGAATCCCCAAAAGAAAAAGGAAGGGGAAAAAAGAGCTTAGCGCCAGTTGGCAATAGTGAACCTCATTCAATGATTCTAGGAAAGGGAAGGAGCGATCAATTGTAGAACCCCGCTGAGTAGTCACAAGGCCAGGTAATTCGTCGGAACCAGCAAATTTGATCCTAGCTACACTTAAAACAAGGCCTAACAGTATAAGGAGGCCTAAAAGGATGAAACTGAAAAGCCATGGTCCGCCAAAAGCATAAATTAACTCTTCCAGCGCAGTAAAACAGTGTGGCATACGGTATCTATCCGATATACACTTGTAGGGGCAAGGAAGATCAACAACACCTCCTGCAATTCAATAAATCAGAAAAAATCCGAATCACGAGCACTTATTTTCCATATTACAAACTACCCTAGCATTAAAGGACTTGACATGGCTCAAGAGAAAATTTGAATATGACTATTTCATCTGGAGAGAAGCATTTGATAATAACATGCTTCTTTCCAACGTTTATTATTTGAGAAACTAGAGGTTAAAATTGCAGACAAGTAGCATATTTCACTACAGGAATTCATTTGCGATAAAGGGTAGACTTTTTTGTATAAAGTAAAAAAAACTGATCATAACTGTTCTTCAAAAACATAAAATATTATGAAGTACCTCGAATTGGGGTATAGATAGCACGATGCGGTAGCTCATGAGATGGGCAATTATGACAAAGGGACATATCAGATCCAGTGGCATTCTTATATGTTCCTAGAGGGCACTCCTGTAATGTATTTCAGAATTAAAAATATGGCACTAATAATTAATTAAGGCTGTTACAGTGTGAGATCGAAGAATCAACCTCCTCCCCGTTAAGGATGCAGCAAGCACATAATGGTAGACAAGTGAATAGATTAACCAAACCATTGCTAAGTTAAACAGTTGCTCTAGTTTATAAATGAAAACAGCAATAAGGCTTGTTATAATGCTTTTGAGTAATATCAATCAACCTGACAAAATATCCCAAAGAGGCCCTTAGGGCATTCACGCCCACTGACACTTCCGTTTTCTCCATCTTGACCCAAACCTCGGCCAACTCCTCCTCTGCAGTTCAGAATTTAAAATGGTGATTGATGGGAACAACCAAAACCTTGTCCAAGACAAGGAGAAAAATGCAACATAACAATGTGAACAGCCTTATCACAGTATAAAGGACACATGATTACAAATTTTGTACCATAAAAAAGCTCAAGTGCATGTATAAGTAGATATTCACAAAGTACACAGGGTTTTGGGCAAGACATCTAATAATAAGAATACTCCTTCTGTCCCAAAATACAAGTCCATGTTAAAATGGTGCATAGTTTAAGAAAGTTGGTCAACACATTAAATATTGCTTTTGTTTCCAAATATTATCCATCATAATAAGTTGGTTTTGAAAAATGTGCATATAACAAGGACAAGTTGTTAAAATAATATCAGGTCTCTTCCCATTTAAAGCAAATGGACTTATATTTTGATACATCCCAAAATGGAAAGGTGGACTTATAAAATGGGACGGAGGGAGTACAAGTTAGACACCATGATTATTTACAAAGGGACATAAGCCCAGTAACCAGATATTGAATAGGATCACAATGTTAAAAGCAAGAAACACAGTACATGTATAAATGTGTTCCCTTTAAACAATGAATTAGCAGATAATAGTACACAGAGTAAACATCTTTGCACACTGGCCTTGATAAATTCATGAAAGGGCCTACTAGTCTCAACTAGAAAAGGCAAAGACTCACAACTGGGCATTCAGATGAGCTGAATCACCCAAAAGGGAGTATTAAAATTGGCTGGTGGACCAATAGTTTAATCAGCTTCTTGCAAGAATTTTGATACTACACGGCAAATATTCTTGAAACTTGTACAAGTTCAAAACGCACCTTGCAGTGACAATTCCTCTGACACTTGCTATGGGCACATATTCATCACCAGTAGATATCTCTGACCAATGAAAATGAACCCTTCCTCCACCTCCGCCACCACCGTTGATACTGCCAAATCCTCCAATAGCTGAAATGATAGAGGAACTATTGAGGGCCAAAGTCTGAAGAAAGAGCAGAATGGTTCCTCCAGATCCACCTCCAGCTCCGCTACCTGACACTGTTCCGCCATCTTGGCCTCCAATAAAATTTACATTGCTTTCTCCATTAGCTTCAAGTGTCCCATCCACAGACAAATGCGACAAGGAATGCTCCAATGAACCTATCACTGCATCAAGTGGGAAGCATATAGTTTCAGACAACATTCATGGAAAGCCTAACAGGGTACAATAGAAATAACGTACCAAAGCTAAAAAATTGTAATATTTGAAAAAATAATAATTAACTAGAGATTCGAGTTTTTTTATCTCCTTGATAGCATATGTAAATAGCAAATAAAAGTTCCAAGGAGCTAGCTAACTTTATAGCGATTTGATATTAAGTGTGCATAAATACATAGTCTAAAGTCACTTTAAATTACAGTGTAAGTTTAAAGGACAAACTATAAAACGGAAAAGAAAACCAAAACAACTAAAAGGATAATACGCTTCTGAACTGAACTACTCAAAGGCGACATCCATTAGCAATTTTTAACTATTGTAAAAGTAGGCCTTCAAGTTGAAGTTCGAAGGATATATCAAAAAAAGAAAGAAAGAAAGAAAGAAAAGAACACCTAGGAGGAAGACCGCTGCTATATTCTTAGTTAAGAAAGTAAAAGATTTCAAACTCTCCATTTAACAGGAGCAAATGGTCTATGTATCTTCTCAATTATTATCCTTGCTACTAAATCTAAATTTGCAAATTCTATGGGAGCTAATCGAGATTATAAAGAATAAATGTGAGAGACAGAGCAAAACATTTGTAGGCTAGAACATATCAAAGAGATAAAATAGTAACATGCAACGAGAACATATGAGCATTAAAGAAAGGCCCCAGGGCAGGCATGAATAAATACAAAGGGCAGACATGATTAAAGACAACAAGCAAGATAATAGTACACTCAAAAAAAGAGCAAGGCTAACTGAAGCCCAAACAAGCATGATAGCTGAACCAAACCCCAAATTTCATTATTTTCTAGACTTGAAAACTAAAGCTTCCTTCTTCAATGGGTTAACTTAGCAAAGTGTTAGATACTTATTATTTTAATCTTATGACTACCTATTTACTGTGTTCAGGGTTTATAATCTTTCGTCTATAAGTTGGAGAATACTAATTACCGAAAAAATCATGCTTGTGACTTTTTTCATTTTCTGTTTCCCTTTTGCTGCAACTCGTGACATTAGACCAGATCAAATTAAAATATTAGATACCAACTTAAGCAAGAACTTCTTCTCTGGCAAAGCAATTAGCCTTTACGTCTGGAAAATTATTGAAGAGTTTCAGGAGCTTACCGATGATACCACCACCAGCGACACCTCCAAACAAACTAATGTTTCCAATTCCACTTCCAAGCTCACAAGGCAAATCAGCATTGCCATAAATAGCACCACCACTAATATACTTGCCATTGAGGTAGGTACCACCCCCTTGGCCTCCATATCCCGCACCGCTACTCTGACCACTAGGCAAAACTTTTCCACTACCCATCCCTCCAATGCAACCTACATAATTTACAATCAAAATCTTCAAGATGAATAATCAATACTGCAGTTAATCTCCATGGAGAGCCAAGCAGCAACAAATTCTCTGAAAAGATAAAGGACAAATAGATCTATTCTGTTTATGCTTATAGTATTTAAAAGAACACAAATGAAGAAGCAACTACTAGCTGAGGCAGACACAAAAGATAAGGAGGTGATTCCATGAGGCGTACCTAGTCCTGAAGCACTTATTACTCCTGAGAGTTTCACAACAACAGTTCTGACCCAGTGAAAATGAATAATCGATCCTTCTACCAACCCTTGAACTATAACGCCTTCAACTCGACAAATCTGTAAGAAGAAACAATTTAACCTCTGTTTGCCAAGTTGAAACGTGCATATAACCCTAACCTGTCTTTACCAAATTGAAAAATGCATAATAATCCTAACCAGTACTCCTCTTAACAAAATAAGGAGATGCCACCTAACATTTCATACAGGTCTTCTAGAAAACTAGGCAACTGAAATTCTTGAGCACCTGAAGTGTAAAGGGCAATGAAGCATTCACGTTGCAATCTTCAGGTGGATGAAGCAGCTCAATAGGGCAACCCTGGAGTCCACAATAGAGCCTTTCATCCCTGTGCAACTTCAACAAATAACTATCCATACCTGAACGTGGAAGAGAAAAAGAACACAAGGAAAGAGTTCTTTACATATTACTTGCATTCACCAAGGGGCCTCGCAGTAGAGATCCAGGGCCAACCTTTATGAACAAGAGACTGATTGGAGACAAAAGCAACAAAAGGGACCAAGAGACATACTAAAGACAAGAAGCACAGAAGGGCAGATACAAGTAGCAGATAGATCCTTTTTTTTAGAAAAACACAGCAGCTCCTGTTTTCTGGCGACATACCAAATGAAGCAACAACCTACTACGGCATAAATTCACCAGACGAACTAAAATAGAGGCAAACAAAGGGAAGAAAGAAAAAGACATCCTGTTAGAATATTAGATAGAATATCCGGTAATATCTAGTCATTATGAAAAGAATAGCTTATCCACATCACATCCCTTTGATCACGTGTATTTATGTCATGAATATTCGATAGGACACTAAGTAAATGTCTAATCCCTATAATCCTGGGATCTAACTAATTCCTTCTGTGTTTGTGTGTATGTATATAAACGGGCATAAACCTTCTGAAATTGATAAGTAATACATTTCTTTAGTTTACTGTCTTCTATTTCTCTACTTTCATGGTATCAGAACCAAGGCTCTAACCTAGAAAATCTTACTACCCGCTACCACTGTTCTACCATAACAATGAGTTCAGAACAGGAAATGTCTTAGTCAGTAGAGACATCCTCTACGGCTCAACCAACCACGGTTTCCTTAGATGCCACCACATAATCCTTTTGTGAAGGCTCATCCCTTCAAATCACCAACCACAAACTGAATGGAAGGAATTTCCTCTTTTGGTCTCAATCCATTTGATGTTGTTCAGACAGAGGCAAATTAGGCTATGTTTCCGGTGACCTGTCTCGACCAGATATCACAGACGTAAAATATTCGAGTTGGGAACTTAATAATTCTCTTGTAATGTCATGGCTCATTAACTCAATGGACCCACACATTAGCAACACCTACTTGTTTTCAGGAACAGCTAAAGGCATTTGGGAGGCAGTCATGGAAAACTATTCTAACCTTAAGAATTCATCCCAAGTATTTGAGATAAAGAACAAACTCAATAAGATACAGCACGGCGAGGTTGGCATCACAGAATATTACAACACTCTGCAAACTCTTTGGCAAGAGTTGGACTTGAACTATGAAGCAGATTGGGATGAACTTGAGACACCTCGAGAAAGAACGACTGTGGGAATTTCTTGTTGGCCTAAACAAAGAAATGGATGAAGTAAGAGGTCGTATTCTAGGAAGGAGGCCATTACATTCTCTCAACGAGGCATTTGCAGAAGTCAGAAAGGAGAAAAGTAGACGAATAGTGATGTTGGGAGAATGCAATGACCTAACCATTACTCCAGTGGACAAACCAGTTGAAACTTCAGCCTTTGCTCAAGGTCTGCTCCAAATTGTTCCAATCCCGCCTTAGGTGTCCCCACTACAACAAGCTAGGACACACTCAAGAGAGATGTTGGGATCTCCATAGGTAACCCGCAGATACCAAGCAGAAAACCAGTTTACAGCAAAGGACTCCAAGTAGGTGCTGAGGATCAACCAATAGGTGACTAGAACCAAGGTCGTGTCTCCCTAAACCAGGCAGAGTTTGAGCAACTATTCCTCCTCCTACGAAAGCAGACTGAACCTCGAACCTCCTACAGCCAACAACGTTACCCATCAAGGTACAGCCAACCTTGTAGCCAAAACACCATGGATACTTGATACATGTGCCATGAACCATATGATAGGTAACTCATCTTTGTTTTGCTCCTATGTCCCGAACCATGGGAACATAAAAGTTAAAATTGCTGACATGACACTTTCATTTCTTGCTGGTAAAGGCTCTATTCAACTGTCCCCCTCACTAAAGTTTCATTTTGTCCTACACGTCCCAAACCTACCGGTAACTTGATCTCTATAAGCAAACTCACACATGATCTCAACTGTTTTGCTAGTTTCACGGTACATTCATATTTAATGCAGGAGCAAGGATCAGAGAAGAGGATTGACATTTCTAAAGAGAAAGGGTGATTATAGTATCTCTTTCCAACAGTGTTCACTCGGTCAATAATTATGCATTACTACAACATCGCAGACTATGTCATCCCAATTTCTACTAACTCAAGAAAATGTTTCCTCTACTCATCAGTAATAAAAATTTGCATTCTTGTCATTGTATTGCTTGTCAGTTTGCTAAACATATACGGGATCTTTAACTTGCTAAAACTCATTCGGAATCTTATCTATTCCTCTTTATCCATAATGACATATAGGGTCCATCCAGTGGTAAAAATGTTTCAAGAGCAAAAAGGTTATCACATTCATCAATGATCACACAAGGGTGTGTTGGGTCCATCTCTTCAAAGAAAAAACTGAGGTTACTACCATTTTTTAAAACTTTCACTCACTGATCAACAATCGGTTTCAAACCACCATCAAAGTGCCACTGACAGACAATTGAACCGAGTACTTCAAAGGTACATTAGACAATTACCCATCCACTAATGGAATCATTCACCAAAGTTCTTGTCCTGATACACCATAACAAAATGGTGTAGCAAAGCACAAGAATCGACACCTCTTTGAAGCTGCTCGAGCCTTAATGTTTACCATGTATATTCCTAAGTACCTTTGAGAGGAGGCAGTTCTATCTGTCCGTCATCTCATCAACCGTCTTCCCCCCAAAACTTTTCAGTTTCGAACTCTTATGTCTGTCTTTCACCACACTTACCTACTATTTCATGGTGGTACCTCAGTTCCTCTTAAAACCTTTGGGAGTATGGTATTTGTCTATGAACGCTCTCCCAATAGGTCCAAATTAGACCCACGGTCTCTTAAATGCGTATTCACTAGATACTCTCCCTCTCAGCGTGGCTACAAGTGTTATTCTCCCTCTCTTCATCGAGTTTTTCTTTATGGATGTAACTTCCATGAAACTGAACCTTTCTTTCCAAAGTCCAACCTCTAGGGAGAGTATTGGGAAGCAGGAAACCAAGCTTCTCCCTTAATATTCCCCATTTTCCCGTCTAGTGCCACTACAAATGAAGCACTGCCTCTGTCCCCTCTACCAGACATTGCTTCAAGAGGAGAAATAGCACCACAAAAGACCCAATTGCTTGTCTATTCTCGTAGAAACAATCTCAAAATAATAGTGAACCCACTCTGCAAGAATCCCAACTCCTTGAACCGGTCCCTTTCCCAGAGGTAAAACCTACCTTTTGTACAAAAACTACGTATGATCTTATAGAAGGCTAGACTTCTATAGAATTGGATCTACCCATTGCCCAGAGAAAAAAATAAAAGAACATGTACTCAACACTCCATCTCACGGCTTGCGTCTACTGAAAAGTTATCTCCAGAATTTGCAGCTTTCACCACAGCTTTAACAGATATTAAAGAACCAAAAGTATTACGAAGGCACTTGCAGACCCAAACTGGAGACAAACACTCCAAGAAAAAATGAATGCACTTGAGAGAAATAACACGTGGGATGTGGTAAGACTACCAACCGGAAGAATGACAGTCGGCTGTGAATGGGTGTTTTTCATTAAGTTCAACATAAATGGGAGCATTAGCAGATACAAAGCAAGGCTTGTCGGTAAAGGATTCACTCAACTAGATGGAGTTGACTACAAAAAAACCTTCACTCCTGTGGCGAAACTAAGCTCAGTAAGGGTACTTCTACCATTGGCAGCATGTCTTGATAGGCCACTACAGCAAATAGATGTGAATAATGCCTTTTTAAATGGGGAACTACATGAAGAAGTATACATGGATACTCCTCCAGGATTCGAGCAAGACAGAGGCCTAGTGTGTAAACTAAAGAAATCACTACGTGAGTTAAAACAGTTACCCCGAGAGTAGTTTGGCAAATTCACCCAAGCAGTTAAAGCTCGAGGATTTCATCAAGCATAATCTAACCATACGATGTTCTACAAGCATGCTCCTGACCGGAAGCGATCTATCTTAATTATGTATTTTGACGATATGATCATCACTAGAGATGACCACATTGAGATTGGAGGTGGCAAAAAATACATCGCCAACAAATTTGAAATGAAAGACTTGAGCTCACTCAGGTACTTCCTTGTATTGGAGGTGGCAAAAAATGCTTCGGGTATCTTAGTCTCTTAGAGGAAATACATGTTTGATCTTCTGAAAGATACTGGTATGCTAGGCTGTCGACCAGCTGACACGCCTATGGAACGAAACAACAAACTAGGCCGTGATGGGGGACGTGAGGTAGAACAAGGGCAGTATCAACAACTAGTCAGAAAACTTATTTACCTAGTATATACACGCACAGATATTGTCTTTGCAGTCAGTACTGTGAGCCAATTTATGCACTCTCCCAAAAAGAGGCATCTTGAAGCAGTGTATTGTATCTTAAGATAGTTAAAAAGAACACTAGGTAGGGAACACTCCCTAAAAAGGGACCAGAGAGACCTTGAGATATACACTGATGCAACTGGACATGATCTCCCACATACATAAGACCTTCAGAATATTGTACGTGTGTATGGGGAAACATGGTACTTAGCGAAGTAAGAAGTAGCCCGTTGTGGAACGGAGCGATACAGTGGCAGAATTTAATGTTCTGTCTCGCAGTGTGTGTAAAGGCATTTGGTTAAGAAGGTTGCTAGAAGAATTAAGAACATCTAGCACCAGTCTTATGAAGCTCTATTGTGACGTAACGTTGAGGTTAGCATCGCTCACAATCTAGCCAAGCATGTGGAGGTGGATCGCCATTTTATTTAAGAATCGATGATGGAAACTTCTGTATGATTTACATCTCCACCAAACAGTAAGTTGCATATGTATTCAACAAAAGTCTTCCTAGACCAAGCTAAGCTCTTGTAACCAATCTGGGAATGAAAAATATCTACATTTCAGCTTGAGGAGTGTTAGAATATCAAATAAAATATCTGGTAATATTTAGTCATAATGAAGAGAATATCATATTCCCATCACATCCCTGTGATCACATGTATTTATGTCCTAAATATTTGATAGGATACTAAGTAAATGCATAATCTTTATAATCCTAATCTTTATAATCCTGGATCTGACTAATTCCCTATCTATATATATACGGGCATACTCTTGAAGTTGATAAGAAATACATTTCTTTAGTCTACTGTCTTCTACTTCTCTACTTTCACATCCTGATTCATGAGCATACTACATATGCAGAATCCAAAAAGACGGACGCTCTAAGCTGACACACATAGTTCCTCTTATTTGTGGAAGAGTCTATTTCTGCTACATAAAGCCTCAAATTAGTAAATTTGGTAAAGGCAAATGCAGATATAAAGAATGAAGAACTACGTACATTAATACTGTAAAACAGTGACAGAACCAAATGTTGAGCTTCAATAAGATCTCCTGATCCAGTTAAGTTCAATGAACCTTGCCCATGAACTCCCAAACTTGCATTTGAGTGTATCACAGAAGATCCCTGGAAATGACAAGCTGTGTAGTAAATAGACGCCTCTAGCACATCGCAGAAATTATTAATGATGGTTTACCTTAAGGACCAACAAATTGCTAGCTTCAAGCAAAGATGTCCCAGCAATGGCATCAGAGCCACCATTTATAAGCATTTTGGAATTCAGCATCAAGTGGATTTTGACAGACATTCGCAGCGCTCCATAGATCTAAAATCAGCAAAAATATCATTGGCGTACATCCCATTAAATCTTCGTTTACATTTTTAGCAGCTACAAACTGTGCAAGTATCATCTCGAGAACTTCACTGCTGCTTAATCAACTACAACCATGCTTGTGCGGAAGTCCCAAAGTTGAAATCTTTTAAATATGCATGAAAACATAACTAAGCCAATAGTGCAGACTGCATAAAACTATGAGAAAATGTACAGCACATTGAATCAACCAACGGGCCTGCCCTTGATGCATGCCATCAATCTCAAGAAACTGAAAGCACTTTAAACACGCATAGTGCCAGCAACCGAAGGCCATACATACTCGACCAGCTTCCAGCATGAAATAAGAAAAGGAACTAGTTGAGGCAGAATAATTAGTCAGATTATTGCTTGTGATTAAGGACGGTGGCAGCTCATGGAAGAGATCAAAATTCGCAAGGGAGCTGACATAAATATACAAGTGCTGAAAAAGGCCAAAAGTAGTGAGGAGTTGTCATAAGGCAAGGGACAAAAAAGAAAATTTGAGTTCAAAAGTCAAGTCAGGCAACCTCATTGATTCAGTCTAAGAAAAGTTAATATACTTTTTTTGTAAGTAAAGTTAATATACTAAGCAAAGTAAGAAGCTGATTTTCCTCGACACCCCAGACCAATACAAGAAACCTCATATAGTAAATATCAACCGTTAACAACTGCCAAAGTACCTTAGTTCTATGAAAGAAGTCTCAATATGACTTACCTTAATTACTGAGTCACTCATCAAAAGCTCCTCGGCCCTCAATTCAAACTCTGATAAGGCAAATTGAGCAACACCAAAAGTTAAAATAGCACCACATGACAGACTAAATTGTCCTTGAACCTGCATAAGAAGCTTTGTGTTATACACTCTACAAAAGTGCACTGCGACAACATGAAACCAGTAATTCCGCTGACAGAAAGTTGCTATTCCTACTAAAACAAAAAGTACAATGTGCAGAGAAAGTGTGTTTAGGTCTAAGTGAGACCTTTCCTTTCCTCTTTTTTTCCCCCTAAAGTTTAGGTTTTCATGATATTAGCCATGATAATACAAAGCACAGGATCGCATCCCACATTGTTGGAAATCAATTTCCCCGCACATATTGCTAAACAGTGAAATTTGTGTTGGCCCACCATCAAGTGCTCTGCTACTGTTAAAGACTATTGAATGTATACCATTTTAACAGCTATAGTTTTGCCAAGAGATAAAACTTCAGTCTGAAGAAACCACTAAAAGGTTATACGTAAAAATGAGATATTTACAGGTACATGTTTGAGCAGAAAGAAAACAAATTATACCCAATACATATAAGTGACCAGGACAGAGGAGAGGAAGGAAAGCAAAGAGCAGCGAAGGGTTCTAAGAAGAGATCAAATATTTGCAGGTACTAGGCACCAGCAGAAGCCACAGCCACCTAAAAGTTCGTTGAAGTCTGTAGTTGTGATGTACAGTATTTTAGTAACAAATAACTAGTATCATGGACCTCCAAAAGTCAAAAGGAGAGAAAATGTAAAACAAATGCTCAAACAGAAATACCTCAAATTGTACTGACTAGTGATACATGCCACTATTTCTATACCACCATACTTTCATCGCTCAAACCTTTTTTTGTAAATTAAAATTTCATATATAAGCCAAAATGGCACATTTACAAAAGGTGTTGCTTAAAACTAGCAACACAAAGCTTGGCCATATCAAAATATAGGTGGCTTACATTTGCCTATCCAAGTAGTGCCCACGTTTACAAAATTAGTCTTGGAAGGCGACATTTGCCAAGCATTTACATAGTATAACAATAAAGCGGGACTGCACAGAATACATCAAACCTTTAACAATGTCCCAAAAGCTATCCTGTTCATCGCTCAAACCTGTTGGTTATTATCTCGCAAAATTGTGAAGTTTAAAGTCAAAAGGACCACACAACCATCAGTGAAACAAAAATGATGGCTTATATCAATTCTTAGATTTTAATGCATATAACTATCACGTATTATGAGGATTTAAAGACAGAATGTATGCCCATATTCTATAACTGTTAGAAGATGAGCAAGAAAAAGCTGTTGCAATTCTAAACTATCCTGTTTCAAATTTAAAAACATATAACTCAAAATAATGAGCAAGAAAAAGCTGTTGCAATTCTAAACTATCATGTTTCAAATTTAAAAACATTAACTCAAAATAAATAAATTGCGGAGTAGAATAACCGAAAAAGTTCCTTGACAAACTTTTTGCCATGGGAAGCATTTTGACAACGAGAATTCCTCTTTGATCTCATAACTCCTAATATTTTGGCCAAGCTTTGTCATTGGGTCCACAAATCAAAATATGAAAGAAAGAAGGTAAAGAAGCTATCCTTTCATCCCAAATTAACTGTCTATGTCAAACTTACACACAGTTTAAGAAAAAAGTGATTGAGTATTTAATGTTCGTAATTTCCAATTTGCTATTAAAAGACATCCGTTTTATAATATACACGATTAATGAAGACAAATTAGTAATTTAACTCTTTTTTTACTATTTATGAATGTAAACAATCTTTTTGGGATGGACAAAAATAGACACGTGGACGGTTAATTTAGGGGGGAGGGAGTACAATTTAGCTCATACTTTTCTCCCTTCTCCCTAATGAATATTTCGTAAAACATAGCAAACATGCGGATTGAAATTGAAGGCTAGTACAAACAACAGCAAGAAGCATCAATAGAGGTAAAAAGATCTGGCTGACAGACCCACGTATAGGCATGCATACAATACAAGGTAGCAAAACGTGCACCCATAACTAAAAAGACCAGC
Organism: Eustoma russellianum; assembly: GCA_036186865.1. Taxonomy (NCBI): domain Eukaryota; kingdom Viridiplantae; phylum Streptophyta; class Magnoliopsida; order Gentianales; family Gentianaceae; genus Eustoma; species Eustoma russellianum. Next base: position 4,638,398 of record AP025044.1, read on the forward strand.
AAGGAGAACATCTGACCACTTGGAACATTTTGAAGGGAAACTGAAACTTTGTTCAGATGATATGTATTCATGTCCAAGTGATGTTGTCAAATGAAACAAAACCAGGGAAATGTCACTGAGCAAGGAAACTTAACACCTAAATAAGGTAGTTGTACATAAGCTACTGCATCCTTTTACATACGATACCCTGCTATTATTATGCTGTGCTATCAAATGCTCTCTCCACATAACATTTGTAAAACTGGATTACTGCCGGAGTATTTTCAACACACAATGCCATGCTAGAACATCCAAGAGGGACAGAACACTTTGCCCCCATCTAATGTAACTAGGACTCAACACGTAAAGACATCTCTATCCATTTACAGAAAAGCTACAGTAGGCTCAGAAACAATGCATGTTGAATAAGAAAGCATCCTTCTATATTTGCTTCATTATATACACAAGAACCATTTCTTTGCACCCTCCATTTTCAAGTTCATGGCTGGCTTTTGAATTCTTAAATATTCTGTAATTCCTGCTCTTTGAAACCTCTTTGGCCTCCACCGCCTCCACCCAGCCTCACCCTCTCACTCCTTTTATTTCTTCTTCTTTCACCTTCTAGTTTTTTACAGCTTTAATAAATACAGATCTATTTCTCCACATCAGGTAAGGTGGATCCAAGACCTGTTTTCTACTCTTGTTGTGCATGATACATTTGATGTCAATAACGCCTCAATAATTATTTCTATATGAATATATCTAGGTAAAGGTTTCAGTATACATGAGGTTGCTCAGAGCTGGTCACTGAACTAGATTTGCAATTTTGTTATCTTCCCATGTTTAGTATGACTTCTTAACTGCCAGAATCTCTTTAGGTCTATTTACATTTAAAAACAGCTATCAAAGGCTACTGGTTCAGCAATATAACAGAGAGAATAATCAGTCAAATGATTCTTCCAGACTTGATCTGGCTTAGCTATATAGCATTAGATCCAACTACTTTATTAAAGGGGATGCATTTAGATAATGCCATAAAAACCTCTCTAGGTTCTCATTATGATTAAGGAATGTCACCTAGTACTGCGCCGTGATGGTCAATATATATACCAAACAGCAACTAACTTTCTCTTAGCTCTCCAAGAGAAAGTTTCCAAAATTGTTCAAATTATAGCCCAATAAGTCACACAATCTGGCTGCACCGGTATCTTTTGAAAATGAAAGTCACTTTTATTTGATAATGTAAGTGGTGAAATTTAATTCCAAACATGGGAATGGTCTGAAGTCTTTGATACAGCAAAACAGATAAGAGGAAATATTCAATAAGTCTAGAAAAGGAAAGTAACTAACAATTGAATATTATCTACGCTAACCTGGACACGACTCCAAGGCAGAGGAACAGTAGCCCGAGCAGAACTTTTAATATAAACATTAGTCCAAAGTGGCTGATTTGGGAAAGCTAGAAGAAGTGTGGCAGCGTCTGTGGACCTATTCTGATTGTTGATGATTAGTCTACGAGGGACAGAATCAAAAAATGTTCCTGCTGCACCTGCATTTGTCGGGCAACCAAAACTTCTTCCCCCTACGATAAGTGCACAGTCAGAGTTCTACCTTTAGGACATCAATTTGCTAATTGAACAAGAAACATAACCCGACCAACTGAAAACAACAGCCAGAAACGTAACTCCAAGTCTTTTTTTTTTAAAGTTAAAGTTTCATATATCACCCAAAATGACACTTTACAAAAAATTGTTGTTAGGAGTAGACAACAGCAAGCATAGCTTCCTCAAAATACAAGTGACACATATATTACTAACCGATACACTCCATAACTAGTGCCTAGTCTAGTCACTTTCCAATTGCAAAAGACAGTAAAAAAGCCATTACCAACTAGTGCAAGCAAAATCCCCTTACATCTTCCAAAAGTAAAGACAAAATAGAGACAAAAGACATCCTCAATGAATAGACAAAACAGTAGAGGGAAACTCTATTGACTGGGAGTAACCAACTTAAAAAAAGAGAGCCTGCCCAATATCTAATTCGAAGCTGCCAAAGAAGCAAGAGCAGCTCCACATACTCGTTCAAAAGCAGCAAAAGCCCAAGCCTAGTTTCCCAGGATCGAAACAGAGTAGTGTTGGGGAACTGAGGAGGACCAATCCGTAGGAAAACCAAGTGTCCAACCATCCAATTTAAACAGAAGAAATAAGCGGCCACTTAGCTTAAAAAACTAAGGGATTGGAAATCTTGTCATCCAAACAGTACAAACTCTACAGAACCTTCTATATTTGAATCCAAGCATCTCTAGTCCCCAACTAAAAAAAGAGCATTTGGCAATACCATTCCCCCACCCATTACTGCCAATATTCAACCAATAGGAAGCCAAAAGGTGAAGTATGGGGTTTAAGAACCAGTAGCCTTAGCCAACAGGAGTCAACTACTCTAGGAAGCCTTCCAGTGGTACTCAAGGAAGAAAAGTATAGAAGAAAGTAGAAGATTTGGCAGCAGAATGGCAAGCAACATCCAAGGATTAATTTTGCAGATGAAATAGAAGGTGAGAAGCAGCTGATATCTTTGTTGAAAAGGTGCAACAAATTGGCCATTCCAGCCTTCATTTTGGAGCAAAGAGGAACCACAGGAAACATGGAGACATATGTTATGTCATTACTTTCAAAAAAGATGTCAAGGCTTATGGCAAGTTTCCAATTGAACTTACAATTCTTGTATCCCTTCCAGGTGCTACCAGCATACCTGATGCAATCCAGAATTTCACTGATCAAAGCTTGAGTGCCTTTTCTTTTGCTGGTAGTAGCGTTTGTTTGTTTCTTTCCGGATGTAGTACACATCGGCTGAAAACCTAAAGTGGACAATGTCCTTTTGGAATTTAGAGTTCCAGTTGGTGTAGGATGATAACCAAAAGATGATGCTTGCCAGTTAAACAGTCAGACCTTGTATTCACTTTGGTTCACGAGTGTTGTTCACAGGAGCATTGGAAGAACATGCGTTCTTGGTCTTCTGCAGATTCACACAAGACACAAGTATTAGTGTGAATTAATTATTAAGAGTTTGTCTTATGTAATCATTCTCTTTCAACACGCAAGCCAAAGAATGATTGCGCAACGTGAAAGATGATGATTACACCAAACAATTTTCTCCTAATCCACAATAGGTAGAAGAGGTTGAAGAGCTTTAGTTGCATTTTTCAAAGAGAACGAAGGACTTGGCTTCCAGCACCAGTAATCCACTCTATGTCCTATGCAAATTGTTTTGCAGACTTGATTGAAAGAGATTACTTGGTCATCGCAACCCCTACCATAAGGGAGACGCCATTCAGACCCTGCAATAACCGAGAAGACCCTAGCATCAGCAGGGATCATCAGCTTCCTCATCAGTTCTCGGTGGTTGACACTTAGATTGCTCTATGGGTGCCAAAGATCATTCCAAAAAGAGGTGTTAGCATCATTGCAAATTTCACTGTCAATACAGTGCGTGAATGTATCTCTTACCCAAAAGGATCTTTTCCAGAGTCAGGAATTCGAAAGCGTAGGCATAATCTCACGAATTGATTTCCCTTTAATATCATTGTATGCATCCACTTTATCCACAGAATTTGATGTGGTTACATATCTCTCAGATGCTCTTTATAATGTAGGCATTATTGGCAAGCACCAGGTCAGGAACACCAAGTCCTCCCTCTCTCCTTAGGTTGACAAACTGCTTTTTAGCTACCCTTTGCTTTTTTTGTTCCCCCGAAAGGAACGTCTTCAAAATTTTCTCTAAATCCCTAAAAACCTTTCTAGGGAGAAAGTAATAGACAACCTGGTACCTCACAGTGGAAACAAGAAATGGATTTATTACTTGGAGCCTACTACCATAGGAAAGCATGGAGGTGGTCCAGTTTTACATCTTATTTGTGATCCGGTCCAGAAGTACACCACAATCTGAGAATGATAATTTGCCAGCAATCAAGGGACCCTCATATGCCTGAAAGGAACGGTCCCCAACTTCATTCCTATGATGTTTGCAATCTCTTAATCTGAGGTGGAGCGCCAAATGTAAAAGCTTAACATTTTAGAAGATTTGGTTGCAATTCAGAGAGGGATTGGAAGTCCAAATAGGACCCTTTTTATGACCTTTATAGAGCTGATATCAGCCTTTAATGAAATGAAAATGTCGTCTGCAAAAGCTAGGGAAGAGAGATTAATTTGCTCGCATTTAGGGTGAAAAATGAAAAAGGAGTTTAGGATTCTCCATTTTCTAAAGTTGAGTGAACCCTTCTATAATGAGGATGAATAGACACAGAGATAGGGGGTGCCCTTGTCTAAGCCCTCTAGTTGCTTTGAAGTTCACAAATAAGGCTCCATTGAAGTTTAAAGAGAAAGAGGATGTGGCAATACAAATCCAAACCCAATTGATGTAGGTTACAAGGAAATTCATCATTTGCAAGATCTTCCAAAGATACTATCAATTAACAGTATCAAAAGCTTTCACAATATTTGCCTTTATTGCACAGCACTTAGGGGCCCCCAATCTCTTGTAATGTTTGACAATTTAATGCATCATGAGGATATTGTTTTGGATGGTTCTGCCTTTAACAAAGGCAGAATGGTTTTCATCTACAAGGAAAGGAATCAGAGGTTTCAATCTGTTGACAAGTACCTTAGAGATAACCTTCTCGATAACATTGTAGCAGGATATAGGCCTAAACTCCTTCATTTCTACTGGGTTGTCAACATTGGAGATTAATGATATAGTTGTTGTATTGATAGGATAGTAAATAAAGTTTTTGATGACGAAGAATTCAATGGCATCAAGGAATCCTTCTCCAAGAAGGGCTCAGTTCTCCTTTAAGAACCCAAACGTGTACTCATCAGGTCCAGCTGCACTATTAGACTTCAAAGAGAAAAGGTTCACTTTGATTTCTTCTTTGTTAACTGGAGAAGAAAGAGACTGATTCTGGACACTAGAAAGCGTCCACCCACGCCAGTTTTGGCTAGGTTGATTAATAGGTTGAGGAGCAGTGAAAAGTTTTTCAAATAAATCAGTAGCCATGGATTTTATTTGCTCATAGTCTTCCATCATTACTCCATCATCAGTCCGGAATCTAAGTATCTTATTTTTAGCATTGTGTGCCTTCACTTTTTTGTGAAAGAACTTTGTGTTCTTGTCACCCTCTTTCATCCACTTAATCCTGGACTACTCTCTGAAGAAATATTCTTCAAAGGAAAAATGCATTGTATATTCCTCCAGAAGACTCTTTTCTCAGTTTGCAGTTAAGGGTTGAGAGGGTCTTTCACCAGATCAATTTAGACCATGCCAACAGCGATCTGGCCATATTTCTCCTTAGAGTTAATTGCACCTAGTATACAATCTTTTCCACAAAGCTTTAAGTAGCATCTGTGCTTTCATCTAATTCTCTGGACATCCTTACTTATTGGTGAAATTAGCACCTGGCATCCAGAAACCGGGAATTGACCTCCTGTAGGCGGTTTTTACATATTTTCCTTTTATTTTTCATGGTTACCAAATTTGACACCCAAATTTTCCCAACCATGGTTAATTCCAACTTCCCTCCATTACTTCCAATCGATTCCTCCCTCCAAAATATCCCTAAAACCTGCAGCCAACTCTCTATTCCTTTATATTCCCTGTGCCTTTTCTGCATTTGGATTTAAGTCTACTTCTATTGATGTTGAGTTATGGGCACCTGCAGGCATAAATGAGCAATGAAAATTCAAGTTTTGCTTGGTCTTTCTGCGCATCTTTATCCTCCAACCACAATCTGCTTTCCATTCCACTTCTTGTTCTGAACATGAAGACTGCATAACCAGATGCAGGATTAAAGAACCAATCATGAACATTCCACAACAGATCCACCAACAATCCATCCACAAAAATGGTTTGATTCCCTCTGAAACTCCATTGGAGCCTCTTCACTCTAATCACCACTTTTTTGTCAATGGAAACTGACAGAATTGGATGCTTCAACCCCTCATTATCTCCGCTAAATCTTATCATTATGTCATGTGCAGTCCATGCCTCACAAAGTTGAGCCTTGGTGGAGTAAAATGTGCCCCTTGAGAAATGCTCCTACCTTGATATCAACGAGAATTTGGATTCTGGGATCCCATTTCTGAGCTTATTGAAACATGATGATTCCTCAGCTAAGTCCCCGAGGATAAGGGATATTTTGGAGAAGGAATATAAAGGAACAGAGAGTTGGCTGCAGGTTTTAAGGATATTTTAGAGGGAGGAATCGGTTGGAAGTAATGGAGGGAAGGTGGAATTAACCATGGTTGGGAAAATTTGGGCGCCAAATATGGTAACCATGAAAAATAAAAGGAAAATAGGTAAAAACTGCCTATAGGAGGTCAATTCCCGGTTTCCGGATGTCAGGTGCTAATTTCACCAATAAGTAAGAATGTTCAGAGAATTAGATGAAAGTACGGATGCTACTTAAAACTTTGTGGAAAATATTGGATACCAGATGCAATTAACTCTTTCTCCTTCTTCAATTTTTTAAGGTCTTTCAGTCCCTTAAACGTTTTGGAAAACATGGTTAAAAGGTTTGTAACTTTTTCTACCTCCCAATTCTCCCTTAAAATGTTCTTGAAAGTTGGGTGTTGTATCTAACCCTTCATGAACTTGAATGGCCTGTGATGAAATTTCTTCTTCATTTAGATAAAAAGGTTTCCCGAAAAGTCGTCTGAGTAAATTGAAGCTTCATAATCCAATTGGAAGTGAGGGATTTTGTTTTTCCGTTGCTCCTTGCAGAATATATGATCTATCTTTGTGTGAACTCTTTGGTCTTCCTTCCTTCTGTTGGACCACGCAATACTCAAAACCTCTAAAGGGTATACTTAACATTGTCTATGACTTTTACCCGCTCTGTGAACTCCTTAATAGTGTTTTTATCCATTCTCTTTGAACCAGTTTTTCTTTGCCTATCTAGGATAATGTTGAAGTGTCATATCATTAGCTAGGATTGACCACCACATAATTGATATTGAAACTTCAACTCACACCATAGGTCCCTTCTGTTACTCCTCTCGTTGTATCCATAAACAGCTGTTAGGATGAAGTATTCATCCTTTGAAGAAATTAGTCTAATTCTACAGGTAATAGACTGATTATTACAGTGTAGTAACTTACCTTCAAAAAATTTTAGGATCTAAACTAATCAAATCCTAGAGACAGTATTAGGAAGGTTGTTGTGCAAGACTTCCCAATGTCTGAATATCTTCTTTGAGATACTATCGAATTTCCTTTACCTAGCTTTTACTTCCACCAATCATATAAGTCATATCTTCATTTCTCTGATATAATCTTTCGCTTCTTTTTGCCTAGTAAGGAGTTTAATTCCCTAACGTTCCAACAAGCTAGCTTGATCATCTAAAAATTTTTGAGCCCCTAGACTTTCCTCTGCTACCTCCTCTACTAAATTGTCTAAGAGGAGGTTCTGTATCTATATTTTCTATCTTCTTACTTTCCAGCTGACTTGTTTGATCCTCAATGGCGTTAGCTTTATAGCTGGTGTAGCTCCCACTTGAAAGGATAGTACCTTTTTCCTTTACTTTACTCGTAGCTCTTCTAGCTACAGTATCAAGGGGGCTATGGTCAGAGGACGCATATTCGTCGTCTAAGGGTTTTTTGAGGGTGATTGCCTTGATTGGTACCTTTTGCCCCTTGGTTTTGTCTCGTGTTTATGCTCATTTGGTTATTGGGATGTTTACTACGTCATCCTCAAGGTTAGGTATGTTGGGGTCCTTATGGGTCTCTTTGACAGAGTATTCTTCCTCAGCTTTAGAGGAGGGGGGAGAGAAGAGTACAAACCATCACCCTCACTAATGATCTTAGTATGATCCTAATCATTGAAGGCTTTCCTTGTTCTTTTTCATGCTCCTCATCTTTGTCATTTGATTACTGCTCATCCAAGTCCTCCTCATGTTCCTCTCTCTGATCCTCTTTTTTATCCTGAGGATTCTCATTAACTCTGTTTCAATATCAGCCAGCGCAGTGAATTTGTTGGAGTTACTATGGTGGCTTGACGAGGAACCCCTTCGGTTGGCCACTTCCTCATTGACTCTATGCATCTTATTTTCAACCTTCTGAGGACTTCCTTTTGGTGGTGCATGTGTGATCCTATTCAGTTCCTTAGAATCCCTAGAGGGGAAGAGATATTCTTCCCCGTGTTCATATCAGCTTCTCCATTTTTTTGTAAAAAAGCCAGCTTTATGAACATTCATTCCCTTACTCTGCTTGCTTGGCTGGGTTGTCATCTGATCTCAAAGCTTGTCTTGGGCATTCCAGTTAGTTACCCTATTAGTGGGAGAAGTTTTGACACTTCTATTTGGAGCTATTCCAACATCAAAATCATGGCTAAAGGTTTTGCATTTAGCACACTGGACAGGCATCCATCCGTAGGCAACGTCTTACCAAATTTCTTTTCCATATTCATCTATGAGTTTAAGTTTGGTTGGAAGCTTATTCCCAGCTTTTACATATTCCTGCGTATGTAACTCTAGTTTGGGCTGTGATGAGTCTGTCCATGAACATGGGCTTTCCAAATAGTGTACATGTTCTTTCAAGAGTGACAGGGTTGAAGTGTTGTAATCTCAGTATGGGTAACTGCATCCAAACTGGAATGGCATTCAATTTCAATTTTTCTATTTTCTTTTCTGGGTTTTTGGACCAGAGAAACAGAACTCTGTTGCCAAAAGTAGTGAGGAAAGATCTAAGAATTCTTGCTAACTAGCTTCAGATTCAAACCTGAACAAGAAAAGATCTTTGTCAAGTTTTTGTGTTTCTACTCCATTTTTCATCTATAAAATTCTTCAAGTTATAGACTTAGCACCTGACCAACAAAGGTGGTATTCCACTTTAGTTTGACTCGTGGACTTCTTGTAGGGGATAGTGCGACAAATTTGTCACGTTTATCATCACTGTAAAATTTTAGCGTCGATGATTCCTCATGTTTGAAATCGGGCTTAAACACACTTGTCCAAACCAATTTCGCGCGTACAAGGTTCTGCATATGGTTAAAATGACCAAGATTTAAAGGATCTGGTCATTTTGAGGTAGGATGAGCGGAAGTTGTGAGCTCCGACCGCAGTCCCAGCGCCAGAAGGGGCCTTTTGGCCGGGGGAAGCTTCGTCAAGGCTACGTTGATTCTTCAGAGAGAGATGAGTAAATGGTGAGTTTTTAGTGAAAAATATACTTCGAAGTGGCTCCGAGGTGGTGAAAATGGGTTTCGGAGAGGTGAGAGAAGAAAGGTTGTTTACGGTGGAGAGAGAAAAAATGACCATTAAGCGAGACGTTGGGGCAGAGGAAGGAGGGAAAAGGTGGAAAATTTAGACAGAGGTCAGAGCGAAAAATGTTCAGAGAGAGGGCTTTTTTACAATCTCACTCTCCTGCCATCGAGAATAAACAGCAACTTCATGTCCCTGTCAAGTGCAACAACAATATAGCAAGATCCATGATGACTTATTCTTGCATGATTGCAGTTGATCTTTTTGCATGTTCGTTGAGTAGCATACTACTCTTTTGGAATTTGTGATGTTTTGGTCATCAACAGACTGCATCTGCTTCTCCTCAGAAAAGGAGAACATATATTAGAAAGAACCTTATATCTATGAACATGTACATATATGCAAATCCACACACAGGCATATGTTTATGTTTGTACATGTGTGTGTCAAAACATTCACAGACACACACACATGTAACGTGGAGCTATTTCTACCATTCTTCCGTTATTTATTAAATAGGACAAAAATAAGCTCGGCACTGTTAATTACTACACCAAAAATAGTAATATCAGATCCTGTTGCGCCTCATCTTCAGTGGTTATGGAATAGGCCCAGATTATATGATATCATTCCTTCCTCTAGAATTACCGAACATCTATACACTCCAATTGATGCTTATTCTAATACCAGCAGATATAACAGTAAAACTGCACATTGAACAACTTAGAAGAATCCCGGAAACACTTAAAAAAAGAACATATTTTTACACTTCGGAGCTACTTCCAAACTCAGGATAACTCGGAACAGTAAATGACAACAACAACACTACTCAAGTCTTATTCCCAGTAGGTGGTTTCGGTTATATAGATCTTCAGTCTCTACTGCGCTATAGCCTAGATCATATTCTCCTTAAATATCGTATAAGCCATATCCCCATCTTCTCTAATTGTCTCCTTCTATGTCTTCCTCGATCTCCCTCTACTGCGATTAACTAGCACCTCTCTCTGTGTCGCACAATGCCTTACATGTGTAATACGCCTTTTCACATTCTCATAACATCTCTTCTGTGACTCCCTCATCCTAGATACCTAAAACTCTTGCTCCAACCTTATGTCTGCTATGTGAGTCAGAACAGTAAATGACATGGGGAAAAAACGGAACAAAATAAATCTTGAAGCCTACACAAGCAATTTCGATTCACGTAAACTAAGAACACAAAAATTTATAATCGGCGGTGTATGAGAGAACAAAATTATATAATTCTGTTCTGTATGATATAAGATGGGGAAAAGTATCACCTTTTGAGC
>AP025044.1:4648938-4660977 GCA_036186865.1 Eustoma russellianum
ATTATTGACCTAGAGGCATTTTATGTCCCGGGTTTTAGTATGGACACAGCATTGAAACATTTAAGCTTGCCAGGATTTAACATCGAAATTAATGTTTTAGAACAGTTACTTAATATGCTATTGTTGTTTGTAATTTCTCGCTAGATAGCAATTACGATATGCTCAGAAAATATTGCTATCAGTGACATTAATAACCAGCCAATTCAAATTTATACATTAACTTAAACATGGATTTTAATTACATCACGCACACTAAGCACAATCAAATCAGATATGTTTACATTATTAAACGTTAAACCACCGTTGCAGCTCGCATTAAGCAGCAGCAAAGACTAAGAAAGAAAGAAAGAAAGAAAACAAAAACATAAAAACCGGACATCCCTACTCACCGTACATAAACACCATCTTTGAAGGTTATAAAAACAACAGATGCAATATTATCAACTTAAAGTAGAACTTACCATAAATAAAGAATGCTAGGGTATCATGGATGCTAAAAGCATGGACAGAAATCCTTCCCCCTCCTCCTCCGGAAAATCCATCACCTCCAGAAGCACTTAGTCTTCCAGCTCCCATCCTGCTCTTCAGGGAAAAAATAAATGTACAAGAGATTAGCTACCAAAAAATTCAATATTTCTAGCACCAAGGTAAAAATTGTTCACTGCTAAAACACTAGGGTGCTCATGCTTCTAACTACAAGAGAAACCTCTTTCACCATAAGTTCATATGCCATACCCATAATTCAAATCAAATACGATCAAACTCAGACAATATCAATTTCCAAGCAAAGTGCGGCTAAAGTTAAAAAATACTATTAGCGAAAATCAATTCTTAGCTTTTGCGAGGATAAGAGATTATGTTTCTACTTGAATGTGCCTGAACAATCTTTAATAGGTTACCTATGTTATAACATATTTCATGCAAATCTATTTTACAAATTCACCTCCCATGAAGTTCCTCTATAGTTTAAGGATAAAAGTGACAGAGCGATTCCCCACGCCTCTCATTCTTTACAAACAGGGAAAATTACCGAACCTTTATTTTTCCATTCTGTCCTTGCAAGGGGAAAAAGAAAAACCGAAATTAAAGCATCTCTTCACTCGGAATTCAAAAGGGAGGAAAACAAACGCAATATACGGCTACTTTTTGCAAGCATATCTGGTTGAAATCCTAAGACTGACAACAAACTAGCCATGAGTGCTTCAAGGAAAAAATTTATGCATTTTCCAAGAGAAATAGGTTCCCTTTAAATTTGTAGCGCCATAGCAGCCAAAACCAGTAAGAACACTTCCATCCAGCCCCTCACAACCCACGAAAGAGAAGAAGGAATAAGAAAACAGCCGAATAAAGCAGCCAAGGAAGAGTATGGAATTCTCTTTGGTCTCCCACTATAGCTTCTCTGTTTAATCATCTCAATTCCAGAATAAAACCAAATACAACACTCAGAAGAACGAGATGATCATAGATCGGTGGTTACGACACAAGGTACCCAGAGGTACACCTAGGATCAAATTTAGTCCCCACTCTCATACCCAAACCTATACAAACAAAAGAAAACATCAAAATAACTGTAAAAAAAGAATCGACAGTTGACCAGACTTTCCCTTTCCAATTCGTAACCCTTGATCCTTACAAACTTCATACAAAAGAAGCATCTGATATTCTTAAGTAAAGGATCTCCTACAACCAAACCTGAAAGTTTTTTCGCTTGCTTTTTCACTAAAGAGATTCATAATCTATGCGCGCCAAATAAAGACGGTGGTTACTACAGCATTTTTTTAGAAATATAATGACATAACCATATCAATAAAGTACAGCTTTGTTGCAGCCTATGAACACTTGAGGAATCCCTTTAAAACTTATCAAGATACAACACCCCCTCATTAAATGTCTATTATTGCTTAACAATTTTGAACAGATTAACAGATGAATAATCCTGCGTCTGAAAATTCCTAGCACGATTTTTTATGGAACCAATGTCACTGAACTGTTCGGAAAATGTCACTGATTCTAACATGCACTGCAGTTGTGTGTTGCTCGAAAGCAGCAGATGATCCAGATTTGAAAAAGCAAACATGTATTATGTGTATGAAGTGTGGACACATACATACACCAGACACGAATGCGTAAGTATCAAAAGCGTGAGAGCTATTCACTCTTCAAAATCAGACACGTTAACTGAATTCTACTATGAATTTAACAGACTAATGATTAGCAACAGCCTTGATGATTGTATATCCCGAGTTTCTGTAGAAAATAGATATAGCCGTTACTTTCTGTTTCCTAGTATTACCGCTGACTGTTTATTACAGAAATAGCCGTTGGAGAAGTTTTTTGTCTTTCTCCATCTTTACACTTGTATATATATTCTACAACACAGTGAATAAAAGGATGAAGGATGTTTTTACAACATCTTATTTTTCTCTACTGATTCCATCAATCACTTTGTTAATTGTCTAATAAATCTCTATACTTCTCTATATGGTATCAGAGCTTCAAGAATTGTGATCTTTCCTAGCCAACTAAATTCTAAAGGAAATTCTCAAATTCTCATATTACCCAAGGACTCTCTCCTCGGGGCTTGAAACCTTCTCTCTGGAAATTTGTTTGTCATTACTGTTTGCTAAGAATACAACGTGAAGGGAGAGGAAACCTCAAAATATTTTGGGGGTATTTTGGTAAATTTCTATCAAAACCTTCATCTAAATTTCAGTCACAAGAGACGTCTATTTTGGACGTAAAAAGATAACGCCAATTCTTTTACTAACAGACAAATGTCTGTTCTGCATGTAAAGAAAGACACGAAAGTAGAAAAGGTAGCCAGCTATATTGAAAAGAATTCTTCACCCAGCTTCAATTTTCGTGCTATATTTTTCCAACGTATTAAAAGTGTCAGCTTCTTTTTCGTGCTACTTTTTCCAAAGCATTAAAGTTTCCCAACGCATTAAATGTTGAGACTGTTGCTGGCTGTTCCAAAAAGATTTTACTCATACCTCTGAAGATTTTCTTACCTACTGGATGCCAAAATTTCTACGTCAGTCTTTCAAAGCCTCATTCATTAGTCAATTTTTCTATCATCTCGACATTTGTTCTACTTTACACACTCTTCTTCTCGTCTAACCTTTTTTCCTCCAGAATCTGGATATTATTTTCTAAAACTTTAGAACTTCTTTTCTGTCCGTTTGGCATTCATGGCTGAGGAAGGAAGTGAAGTCACTTCTGCTAAACCAAATGAAAAATCCTCTGCATCTACTGGATCACTGTTAGACTCCACCCCTGTTACCATTACTAACCAGAAGCTTCATGGCAACAATTATTTACCATGGAGTCGTGCTGTGGAGCTTTTTATCGCAGGGCGTGGGAAAAAGGAATATTTGTCGGAGAAGATGGTATGTCCTGCAGAAACTGATGAGAAGTATCCTACGTGGGAGGCAGAAAACTCCATGATAATGTCCTGGCTGCTGGGTTCAATGACTCCAGAGGTCAGCAACACATTTATGTTATACCCAACGGCGGCGGCTATCTGGTCTGCTACAAAAGAGATGTTTTCAAAGAGGGACAATTTTTCTGAACTTTATGAACTTGAGACACAATTAAAGGACATTAAACAAGGAGATCAAACTGTGAGTAAGTTTTTCAGCAGTCTATCTCAAGTATGGCAACAAATTGATTCCTTGGAAACTTATCAATGGGGCTGTTCGAACGATGATAAGCTGTATAGGAGCATAAAAGAAACCAGAAGGCTTTTTGGTTTCCTATCTGGTTTGCACAAAGATTTTGATGCTGTGAGAGGAAGAATCTTAAGCACCAAACCGCTGCCAACTATAAATTCTGCCTTTTCTGAAATTCGCCAAGAGGAAAGTCGTATTAAGGTCATGATGGGACCAACTGTGGTTCCTTCGGAGTCCTCTGCTCTCTTGGTTCAAGAGAATGACAACAAAAAGGAAATGAGCTTCACAGCCAAGAAGTTTGGACCGAAGTTTAACTCAAATGATGGTAAGAACTACACAAAAAAATATTGTCGATATTGCCAAAGGGAAGGCCACCTAGTTGAAGAGTGCTATAGAAGGCCGGGCTCAACAGTGAAACCACCACCATACTTCAGACGACACAACATGCGACAAGGTTCTGGAAGATCAGACTCAACTAATTCCTGGAGATCTGACTCAGATAACTCTTGGAGATCTGATGCAGATTCATGGAAGTGTCCTAAAGCAGCAGTTGCAGACTCTGGAACCAGCTTAGAACCTATCTTCACCCAAGCACACCTGGATGCTGTGCTCCGGGTTTTGGACAGCCAAAGAGGTCAAACGAGTAAAGAACCCATCAGGGCAACAATGGCAAGTATAGGTAAAGGTGGTAAGTCCCATGTTTGGGTTATTGATTCTGGTGCTACAAATCATATGACCTTCGATAAATCCCTGCTTAGTTGTTTTGAGTCTTTCGTTACTCCTAAGAAGGTTAAAGTGGCCAACGGTGATGATATAGATATTTTAGGGTGTGGAAATATTCGGCTATCAGATAAACTTTCCCTTAAACGTGTTTTGTATGTACCAAATTTAGAATGCAACCTAATTTCTGTAAGGTGTTTAATGAGTAGTAATTGTTGTTATGTTATATTTTCGCCTAATAAGTGCTACTTCCTACCTTTATCTTCTCCTTGCTTCCAGGGGAGTGCTTTGGAAAAGAAGGGGACCAAGGAGATGATTGGCAGTGCTAATCATCAGGAGGGGCTATACATTTTGGAATCTACCGAATCAAGGGATTTTGAGAACTATTCTAGTTTATATTCTTGTATGAACATTAGCAATGTTCCTAGAATAGATAATTCTAGAATAGATTCTATTTTGCTATGGCACAAGAGGTTGGGTCACCCTAATTTCTTGTATTTGAAAAAACTCAAGCCTGACTTATTTCATGGTATTTCTTCCAATTGTCTGAAATGTGAAACGTGTTATTATAGCAAACAGTCTAGAGCTCAGTATCCTGCCAAAGGATACAAAGAAAGTGAACCTTTCAACTTAGTTCACTCTGATATTTGGGGACCTTCTAGGGTCATGAATGTGAATGGCAGTAGATGGTTTGTTATATTTGTTGATGATCATACCCGGGTAACTTGGGTGTATTTGATGAAACATAAGTCTGAACTGTCCCAGGTATTTAAAATGTTTATTCTTCTTATCCAGAATCAGTTCAATACTAATGTGAAAAATTTCAGGTCAGACAATGGCAGTGAATATTTAGACAAAGAGGTAAAGTCTTTGCTGTTGGAAAAAGGAATTCATCATCAAACCTCAAATGTCTACACCCCTCAACAAAATGGAATAGCAGAGAGGAAACATAGACATATTCTTAATGTTGCTAGATCTCTAATGTTTTCTATGAATGTCCCTAAATTTTTATGGGGAGAGGCCGTTCTTACAGCTACATACTTAATCAACAGAATGCCCTCTAGAGTTCTTGGGTATATAAGCCCACGAGAGAAACTACTTAATGTATTTCCTCACTGTTTACTGTTGTCCGAACTTCCTTTTAAAGTTTTTGGTTGTATTGCATACGTATATCTCCAGTCCCATTTTAGAGGTAAGTTAGATAGGAGATCTATCAAATGCATTTTTCTTGGTTACTCAGGCTCTCAAAAGGGATTTAAGTGCTTTTGTCCCGACACTAGGAAATTCTATACTACTCTAGATGTTTTGTTTGATGAAAATTCTCCATACTACTCATCTTCTATTTTAAGCAGTACAAATCCTGAGCAGGAAGATTATTGGGGTGTAATTGATGTTTCCACAATTGGAAGATATCCTAACACTGTCACAGGGGACTCACCCACTGGAGAATGTACCAGTGACATTAACAATGGAGATGACAGCTATACACCTGTAACCGAGGATCATAATCGACGACAAGACTCCAGAAATAATGATACGGTAACTGTTTCTAACCCATATTCTGAACCGTCCTTCAGTAATAATCCCACTGCTATTAGTGAATCTGAACCTGATTTACAGATTTCTCATGAGATTGATCTACCCATTGCCATAAGAAAGGGAACACGAGAATGCTTAAAATACCATAAGTTTTTGAGTAACAAAAGTTACTGCTCTGTTTATCCACTGAATAGGGTGATTTCTTACGATAAATTGAATTCTAGTTTCAAAGCATTCACTGTGAGTTTAGACACACACTTAATTCCTACCACAATTGAAGAAGCACTGCGACATGAGCACTGGAAACAAACAGGCAGTCACAGATGAGATGTCTGCCCTTGTCAAAAATAATACATGGGAACTAGTTCCTAAGACCAAGGATGTATTCCCCGTAGGATGTAAATGGGTATTTTCTTTGAAATATAACTCAGATGGATCTCTAAATAAATATAAGGCTCGGCTAGTTGCAAAGGGTTTTACTCAATCTTATGGGATTGACTATGGGGAGACCTTTGCTCCTGTTGCTAAATTAAATACCATCCGGATTATTTTTTCGATTGCTGTTAATCTAGACTGGGAGCTTGCTCAACTTGACATCAAGAATGCCTTCCTCAATGGGGAATTAAAAGAACAAGTTTTCATGACCATCCCACCTGGGTTTGAATCGGCCAGAACGCATGGAAAAATTTGCAGATTAAAGAGATCTATTTATGGGTTAAAACAATCTCCAAGAGCTTGGTTTAGTAAGTTCACTGAAGTTCTCCTTACTTATGGTTTTAAACAAGCACAAAGTGATCACACCCTATTCATTCTTAGCTCAGTTAATGTTGTTACTATCCTTATTGTATATGTGGATGATATAATTCTGACTGGAAATTGTAGATTAAATATTACCAAAGTGAAAAATTATCTTGCTTCTGAATTTGAAGTAAAGGATTTTGGACCTTTGAGATATTTCTTAGGTATGGAAGTAGGACGGAATAAAACAGGTATGGTTATTTCTCAAAGGAAGTATGTCTTAGATCTGCTTCAAGAAACAGGTATGATAGGTTGCAAACCTGTGTCTACTCCAATGGAGCCAAGTTGTGTTCGCAATTCCCAGGTTGGTAAAGCACTCACAGATATTCATTCATACCAAAGATTGGTTGGTAAGTTGATTTATTTATCTCACACAAGGCCAGATATCTGTTATTCTGTCTCTTATGTTAGTCAGTTTATGCATTCACCTACTAATATTCATTTGCAAGCAGTCATGAGAATTTTAAGATATCTTAAAGGAGCTCCTGGACAGGGATTATATTTTGGAAAACATGAACGCAGAGATATTCAAGTTTATACGGATGCTGACTGGGGAGGATCAAAAAGTGACATGAGATCTACTTCAGGCTATTGTACATATCTTTGGGGCAACTTAGTAACCTGGAGAAGTAAAAAAGCAATCAGTCGTTGCTCGTAGCAGTGCAGAGGCAGAGCTAAGATCACTGGCTCGAGGATTATGCGAAGGTTTATGGATTAAGAGAGTCTTGGATGACTTACATCAACAAGGCGTGGGATCCCAGATCAAGGCCTATTGTGATAACATTTCTGCCATCCATATGGCAGAAAATCCTATACATCATGATAAAACTAAACACGTAGAAATAGATAGGCATTTTATTAGGGAAAAACTCGAAGATAAAACACTAAGCATTGAGCATGTTACATCCTCAGAACAGGTTGCTGATATTCTAACAAAGTCCCTATCTTCAAATTTATTTCATAAACTGTTGTCCAAGCTTTGCTGTATTAATATATACACCAAGCTTGAGGGGGAGTGTAGAAAATAGATATAGCCGTTACTTTCTGTTTCCTAGTATTACCGCTGACTGTTTATTACAGAAATAGCCGTTGGAGAAGTTTTTTGTCTTTCTCCATCTTTACACTTGTATATATATTCTACAACACAGTGAATAAAAGGATGAAGGATGTTTTTACAACATCTTATTTTTCTCTACTGATTCCATCAATCACTTTGTTAATTGTCTAATAAATCTCTATACTTCTCTATAGTTTCTATGAGGGAAAGGCACAGCAAAATGCCATAGGTTTTGCTTCCATGTTCCAAAGGTTGATAACTACAAACCTATATAGAAGTGCTTACAAGTACCCAGAGTACGGCCTTCAACATGAATGATAGATTCATATTTTGCAAAAGCAGTAAAGCCATAAACGTTAGCTAAAAAATTGAGTAATAAAGAAGAGTTCCATTACATTTTCCTCGTCTTCACATAAATGCTACCCCCTGAACCTCCACCGCCTTTGAGGCCGGCATGTCCACCGTCCGCCAATAGAAGTCCATCAACATGGACTATGTCCTTCACCTCCAACCAAATTCTTCCACCCCCTTTCCCACCAAAATCATCCTCCTTACTCGTAGTGCCTCCTTTACTCCCATAACTAAACGGCTCCCCCAATGAATCCCAAGCATACACTTCACCTCCCCACACATCCTCAGGAAGCTTCTTATTATCCACCACACAGCTCGCCCCCCTGCCTCCATGACCCCCACCGCCACCGTGCGGCTCACTTGGAGTCCCAGTCCCTTCGTTACCCAAGGCAGAAGCGTTAACCAACGATCCACCATACAAACTCACATTTCCAGCCACTAAATAAACCGAACCAGCTATAATCTCCGCACCAATATTCAGTTTAAACTCCCCAGTAATATTAACCACAACAGAGCATCCTAAATTAGGGCACATCAAAACCACACCTTGGAGCACGAACAAATTGCCTGGACCTTCAAGGTACACATCATTAGTGAAGTTCAAGCTGTAGCTGAGCTCGCAAGTGGTATTCAACGATCCAATTCCTTTGAGCTCTTCACAAGAGAGAGAAGAAGGATGAGGAGGAGGCGACGGCGGTGGAGGCGACGGCGGAGAATAATCGCCGGGAAACGAGTTGGACAATTCGCCGTAATCGATAATTGAGAAATCAGAAAATTCAGCCGCAATATTAGGAAATGCAGCTTCCATAAGGAAAATAACACAAAGAAAAATACAGAGCTTAACAAATACAGCTGACATCTCGGAAAAACAGATCAGAAAGGAAAGAATTCAGAGCAATTCAAAGGTTTTGGAGAGGTGGAAGAAGTAGAGAGCGGGGTGGTATGAGAAGAAAGGAGAAAAGAGAGAGAAATGATTACAGGTAACGAGCAGGCGTCAAGAGCGGGGAGAAGGAAGGAGAAAAGAGAGAAAAATGATGACAGGTGGCGAGCAGGCGTCAAGAGCGGGGGAGGAGGACAGCGGCGCCTCATTTCATATTCATTTTAGAATTCTGGGGAGATGACAGAGTGTGCATTGTCAGCAGGAAAAGGCACTGCTGGACCCACTATATCTGATAAATTTTGTAAAATATTATTGTATTTTTCATAAGGAAAAATCTAAATATAGTGTGATTTTGAAAGATCCTTTAACTCATTAAACGTAAGTGCCGTTTTATAAATCCTTAGACGCATTTAATAGTACCGTTTAGGAAGCTATCTTTGGATGACACTAGCAAATACGTCTAAGAGATAAACTGTTTTCAGACAAGATATGCTCTTTTGGGGTGCAAAATCAACCAGACTTGAACGGCCTTGACAAGCCCATCCTAAGATTAGGAGGACACTGCCAAGCGCATCCAACTTCCTGGACAGCTCTGCCAGTTCCGCCTTAGAGCCTGGATGCCAGAAATATTTTTTTATACAATTATTTTTAATCACAATGATAGTGTAATGAAGAAACCAACTTGAAAATCTTTTTGAACTACTTGCACATCGAAAATGGTTGCAAAAATCATAATCGGTTTGCATTACAAAGATGAAACGGCGCCTTCAAACAATGGAATATCATATAGTAGTGGCCTTACAAAAATGATGATGGTATCAAGCGATATTGTATAGAGAGTTCGAAAAGCAAGTCAAGTCAAGACTGAAGCTAGATATAGATGTTGAAACAATCAATATGGTCTGTTGGTAGCCCTTCGAATCTAATACGGCTGGTTACATTGACATATTGGAACATTTCTGATTAGGAAGACTTGGAAAATACTCTAGAAATACCAATGTGTTGTCCAACTCCTCTAGCAGTGGAGATATACGTGACTGTGAATGGTGTTCCACCATCCGTCACAACTCTTGTTGGTGGAGCTGTGGACAGAGATGATGTTGTCGGATGTACGAATATTATGGTTGGAAGCTGGTCATCGCATGCAAATGTAGATCAAACAAATAAAGCACATGGAGAAAACAATGATGGCGACGATTTGTGATGAAGAATTCAAGGGCGATAACGAGGAAAATGAGGATGACGATGAGGAGACGATAAGGATAAAGAAGACTATTTTGAGGACCTGTTGGATGAGGAGGACGAAGAAGAGGTGCCTCACTTTGACAAATACATTGCACTTTTGGAAGACTACTAACGCCTATAAGAGACGCTCATTTATGGTCGCAGTGGTCTTAGACATCGTCTTTGGAATGAGAGTAAACCCTATCATATAAAAGAGACGATGGTATTCAAAACCAATGAAGGGGTGTAACATGTTATGCAATTATGGCATGTTAAACATAACAGGTATTTCAAAGTTGTGACAAGCACAAATGAATATTGGTACATCAGGTGCATAAATTGGAAGACCCAAAATTGTCAGTAGTGTCTGAGAACAAGCTTGATGCAAACGTATCAATAATGGGAGATCGAAATTTTTTGTGAGCGTCATAATTGCACATGTGTTAACATCACGTCAGATCATAGGAATACCAATTCAAGAATGGTTGGAAGGATGATTAGAGAACACATTAGCAAAAATATGGACTTTGAAACTCAAGACGTTTGTGAATCCACAAAGAGGAGCTTGAATATAGACATCAAGTATAAAAAGGCAGAGTTGGGAAGAATGTGCGCAATGAAATTGGTGTACGGTGATTGGCTTGAATCTTTCTGCGATTTAGCTCGCTACATGGCTGTGATTAAGGCATCAAATGAAGGAAACATAGTCCGGTGGAGGCGTGATCCAAAATTGAGCACTGCGATCACAAGATATTTAGTTCAATTTTTTGGGGCATTCAGACCATCAATTTTGGATTTCAAATACTGTCGTCCGATGATATCAGTAGATGGTACGCATCAGTATGAAAAGAACATAAAAAAAATTATTGATTGCGGTTGTGGTTAGTATCGCGATCATATATTTCCAATAGCTTATAATATTTTTAACGAGAAAAACAAACATAATTGAGGTGTTTTCTTCAAAATATTCAAGAACATATACACTTGGCGACATAGAAGCCGTATGTTTGATTCCAGATATCTATAAGGCTTTAGGCTGCAATAAGCGAAGATCCTACATGTCAACCACCTTATGTATAATATAGATATTGTCTCTTTCGGATAAAAGCCAATTTTATAGGTAAATATTCTTACAAATAATTTACGCATATTGTGAGTATTGTCTTTCCTTATGTATACTATATATATTGTCTCCTTCTGATAAAAGCCAATTTTGCAGGTAAATATTTTTATAAATAATTTACGCATTACTGTGAGTATTGTCTTCATAATAAGTTGTTTAAATCGTCCAAAGTTCGAACTTTACAAGAATATTCCTGTGTAAGGCTTTGACCAACATTCTGTGGGGAGCTTCAACAGAACACAAGACACACAGGTTTAATGAACGTATGGCAAAGATGAAGAAGCTGAATGACGACGCGTACAATTATCTTATGTAGATACTACATGACATATGGACAATGTCCTCATGGATAGAAGATATTATCTGATGGCAACCAATTTCTGAGTCGTATAACATCATACTCAATGAGCCTAGAAATTTACTGATTAGTGCTTGTGCACAAGCAGTGTTCAAATGGATAGTGAAGATATTTAATAGAAAACGACAAGAGTCGTTGTCATATTTGGCAGCATGGTACAAATGGTCAGTCAAGGTGCATAATGGTATATTAAAAATGAAAGGAATACAGGAAAATGAATTTTGCAAGCATATGATATACAACAAGGTAACTACAAGGTTGTAACATGACATAGAGTAGATTATGGCGGTGTTTCTCATACTGTAAACATGAACAACA
>AP025044.1:4661402-4684681 GCA_036186865.1 Eustoma russellianum
TCTCCAATGCTGCTTTGACTTGTTTGATGCATGATAATAACATGAATGATACTTATGACATGCGTGCTAGCTGTTATTTTACTATGTTGTAAGAAGAATCCTTAAAATAAATTCAAAATACATTTTTAAAAAAAGGCTACAAAGCACTTTTGAATACCCTTAGCTAGAAATTAGCTTGGAGTGACCCGGTTGTCTAATGCAGTAGACGGCCTTCTAATTTTGTAAAGCTCAAGTGAGGATTAAAATCAATTTCCCACTATAATACTGGAACAACTTTATTATAAAATGATTGCTAAAATGCTATATTTTAATTTAGAAAATTAATTATCTATTAGACTTCTATAAACGAATCTTAGTTGAACTGAAGATAAAGGCTTTGTTACTGTATAAATTTTCAGAAATTAAATGAATATTATGAAGGGAATTTGCTACTTATGCATCATAAATTTTGTCACCACGTTGAGGTTGTTTTTCTCATATATAACTAACATTTTTCTTTTCTTTTGCGCTAGTTATTTTTTTTATAAATGCACGCGTAGCAATAGGGAACTTTAATTAGAAAATGCATAGCATAAACATCATAGAAAAACAACTTCTATGTGCTTCTAACACATGTATAAGGTTGCGTACACCGAACCTTCATGTCTCGCCTTTTGCAGGAGTCTTTAAGACAATGAGTAATATTGTTAGCGTCAACTATCAATTGGAAGGAGGTTTGGAAACAAGGGCAAATTTTTATTTAACATCTTCCTTTTAGTTTTACATCAAAGATATATTACAATTGAAAAAAAGAAACTCATAAAACCACTAGCAAATACATTCAATAATAAATCTAACAATAACAATTCTCCATCTTTGAGTGCTGCTCTCAAAAGAGTCACCATCTGAGTTTCTCCGGGAAATACTGCATAAAATAGTGCTTACAAGTTTAGCAAAATTATCCTAGGAAAAAAATTTCGAAATTTTGCATTTCTGTTAAGGAAAAAGGAAAAAATCATACCTTTGCAATTAGGGATTGGTAGTATGGCTTAACCTTTTCAACATCAACCCGAACTTTACTCTTGCTATAAAGATCATACTTGCTGCACATTATTATCAGTTTTGTAAGTTTCAACTGATATTCTTTTAGACTGAACTATAAGAAAATAATATGAAAATACGGATATCTGTAAGGAATATTTGGATAATATTCTAAAAGATATTATTTCTTGTATACGTGATTTGATTTATGTCCATAATATTTAGATATCGATGTCATACAAGATAGCCATTAACATGATGATTAGATAAGCCTATAATTATAGCTAATCTAATCATCATGCTAATAGTTACCTTCTATAAATCGATATCTACAAATTATGGACATAAATCAAATCACATACACAAAGAAATAATATCTTTAGGAATATTATCTGAATATTCCTTAACAATATCACTTAAATATTTTAAGCCATAGTTTCGAAAAATATTCTTTTAGATTAACTAAAAGTGAATAGGTAAAAAAAAAAATAGGGGAATTACTTGAATATTTTTAGCCATTGCAAATTCTTTATGTCCTCCTCATTCATCAAGTGTGTATAGGCACCTGCCCTGTGTAAAGCTGCAGAAAATAACATCCTCTATTTAGTTTTTATACAACAACAACATTACCCTATTGTCTTATAGGCTTGCGACTTTGACGGGTATAGAGATCGGATGTGTACAACCATGTCAATGTGTTAGAAACACATATATGCTGTTTCTCGATAACCTTACTTTATAAGGGTCCGACTATGACGGGATATGGAGATCGAATGTATACAATCATGTCTATGTGTTAGAAACACAGATTATTTTTCGATGACATATAATGAAATTGTGTGCATTGATCAATTGATGGAGAATGTATGAACTAATGCTTACGGTAGAAAGAATGGTAGCGGATGATGAACAGTCCGGCTTCTGGCAAGTTGTACCGTTTTCTTTAGCAACCTGAAATTTCCATCAGATAATTGTTATTCTCTTTTTTATTTTCCTTTTTCAAATAGAAAATCCATCAAACATTTTAAAATTTTTTCATATTCATAACTTTGCATGTACATGTTTTATTAGACAATTTTTTTAATTCACCAAACCAATTGCGGCCTTCTTTAGTATAAATTCATGATACTAGCTATCGTGTATATAATGTTCCCACACTAATTGCTACACCCTAGAACACAATAAAACTAATTATAATCTATAAATGTCACGTAATAAGTTAGATGAATTTCTATGTAATTTGTGGAGGGATAGAAAAACATACCAAGTACATGTAATCATCATGTCCCCATGACATCACCACATTTTCAAGTCCACATTTATCCATGTACACTCCATTCTTGGTCTGGTATGCAGGATTATGGTAATCTGGATTCTCCTTAAAGTACTGCCACAAAATATTGATTATCAGCCGTTGAATTAAGTTTTTTCGGTGAATACGTTTGAATATACTGGGTATGTTGTTGTTGTAATTGAATGAGTATTTAGATGAAAATTAGAGGTAAGAAAAGAGGTTTTATTCTTTTTTTAAAAATTTTACAAAAATGAAAGTAGAAGAAACCTTGTGGTGAACATTAGATTCATCAAAAGCGCAACCAAGAGGGAATGTATCACCTACAATATGAAATAAAAAAAATTTACATTTTTAAGAGTATAAAAAGAAAAATATAAGATTTTGAAGGAAGTAATTGTAAAGAAAATGAATCTCACCAACAACAGCCCATTGGGGAAGGCCACCAAAGGCAGGAAGGAGAAGAACCTTTCCCAGATCTGCAAGCCCATGGGAAACAAATAGACAAAAATGTTACCAGTGAAATTATTTATTTTTGACACTAATCCTAATCACCTTTTTTTTAGGAAAAATCCTCATTGCATTTATACATACTATTTATATTGTAAGATATAGCTACTTTCAGTATCCTTTTAAAACGTCAAAATATTAGCTTCACGATCTGATGTAAACTTTGTGCAAGAGTCTGTTTCAACGGTCGAACCCGTGTATTACAAATTACCAGTTGGACTTCTTCATGCATTCTAAACTTTGTATCTTTTGATTATTTTCTCGTGTGTAAAAGACAATTAAAATATAAAAGAAATAAATATAAATATACCGTGAATGCGGGCGGTGAGATGAAGCCAATCTTCGTTAGGATAATCCTTGCGAATGGCTTCAGCAGACTGCAACAAATGCTCAATCTGAGGTTCATCCAGATCCGGATCGCTGTCATCAACCACCTCGTTCAGTAGTTCGCAGCATTCCCATATGCTCAATTTCTGCTTTCTCTAGCTTCCCATATTCTTCTCTCATTCTTTTCACCTGCATTCCCATTTACATTTTGCATGTTTACTATTAGTCACCCTTTAGGAATTCTGCCTAACAAGTTTTACACTCCTAGAGTTGCAATAGAGTAGGACATGGTCTATGATAGTAAGTCATAGAGGCATAAGTTTAAAGTTAAAGAGCCCTTAGAGCATACTTATATTAATTAGATATTGTCTAGAGTTTAGGTTGATTTGCACTTTTTTTTGTCTTTGTCTTTCAACTATTTGTGCATATCCATTGTTGACTATTTTAATATTGTTTTGCTGACTTTTGCTGACTTTGCACTTGTTTGTTTATGTTTTACCGTTGTTTTGCACTACATGTACATATACACGTTATGTGTATTTTAATATCAAAGCCTCTTCTTTGTATTTCTTGAATTCCCTAACTAACACACTAGCACATCATATCTCTAGAGCCGGAGGTCTCACTGGAAGCAGACTCTCTATCCTTTGTGACAGAGGTATTGTTTACCTACCACCTACCCTCCCCATACCCTAGCGTAGCTTCTGCTGTGGTTGGGATTATACTGGGTACGGATGATGATGACGACTATTTTAATATTGTAAGATTTGATTTATATTTAATAAAATTCATTCACTAGTACATAATCCTATTATTATATTAGCTATGCCGGCAGCCACGGGTCTCAGTCGAAGCAACTCTCTATCCCATTGTTTGTCTGCCTCTTACCCTTTCCAGACCCTAGCAACATCTTTTGATGTCGTTGGGATATACTGGGTATGATTGTTGTTGTGTTTAAAATAAGGAGGTAAAGAGCGTTTTCATGCACTAATCTCCTCCGTTTGTTCTAAAATAACTAGTACTGTCACATATAAAAGGATGTTAATTGAGATGATTATATATGGGTTGCGGGATGTTAAGAAGAAGGATTAAACAAGACTTACAAAGTGGTAGGTTTGGTTAATGTGTTGCAAACCGATAGAATTCTTCGACCGACTTTTGCCTCTCGCTCTTCCGCATTATTAATTCCTGCACAAAGGATGTTACAATTTCATGGTGTTTTAAATTCTGTTCGAATCATACAGAAGAATTTCAATCTAAAAACTGAAACTAAATCCATTGCCAAACCTGAAAGAGTGACCAAAAGAATTGATCTCCGGCATGACAAATACCGCCGTCCATCACAAGTTCTCCCTGCAACAAAATCCATGTTCTTTTCCTCTGTGGATAAAGCTGATGAAATCATATGTATAAGCATCACTCATTAGCTTTCTTCAATTGATAACAAATCACATAAAAATAATAGTGTAAGAAATGGACAATAAAAAATATAGATAATGCAATACCAGGCTGGTCAATGAGATCGTCATTTTGCCTCGAATGAAAAGTGAACAAATGCGAAGCGAGGAGAAGAAGACGAAGGATGAAGATAAAGAATTTTGGATAATTGAAAGTGAGAGAAAAAAAAGGGTGGGTATTTATAGTGGGATAAAATAAGTCCTCAACTGATAATTCGAAGATCATGTGTCCTTGAATGGGAATTTTCATGCTAGTCCTTGATTGACAAAATCTTTTTGATGTCTGACCAATTTTAAAGGGTTGGGATCTCCTCACTCCAACTTTCCTGACCCTTTTGTGATCTTGCGACACGTGGCAGCAAAGGAAGGTGATGAGGCTAGATGAGGGTCACCTGCATATAGCCTCACCACCCCTTGCTGTTACGTGTCGTACGGTCACGCGTCACCGCACCCCTTGCGGTGAGGGCATCGTATCCCAGTTTTAAGGAGCCCGGATCTCCTCACCCCCTATTTTGGAGGGTAACAAATGACCCCCTGCCACGTGACAGAGGAGGGTGGTGAGGCTGGGTGTAGGTGACCTCCACCCAGCCTCACCACTCCCTCCCGTGTCACGTGGCAGGCGGTCACGTGGGGGGTAATATTGGGGACGGTGAGAGGATCCCACCCCAGTTTTAAGCGTCATCGTTCCGTTAGACGCGTTCACCATCTTATCCTATTCCACAGCTCTCCCAAGCGCGTGAACTTAAATGCTATATACACCTTCAGGCTTCAAGTGACCAATATTTTATGTGGTCCGCCATTTTAATTTTTATTTTTTAAAATTAAATCCAACTCTCAGGTGAACTGTATTGGGAGTAGGGCTGTAAATGAACCAAATCGTTCGGTTGTTTGGCTCGTTTGTTTAGAGCTCAAACTCGAGCTCGGCTCGGATAAAAGGTTAATGAAGAGCTTGAACATCTATTTTTGTTCGAGCTCGGTAAGTGGCACCGTTCGTTTAAGGTGTTCGGCTCGTTAATATTGTTCGTGAGTTAAATGAACCAAGCTTGAACAAGTAAATTTGTTCGTTTAAATAAACGAACAAGCTCGGCTTGTTCGCTAAGTTAAATGAACAGAGCTTGAACAATGCAATGCTCGGTTCGTTCGGCTCGTTTACCGCCCTAATTGGGAGACCGTCAGCTCTAAAGAGTTCGGGTCCTGCCCCAAGTTTTGTGATGGTCTAATTTATAACATAACCGTTTAATTTATACATATATTATATATTATGTGTAACTATACTGAATACTTATTGTTGTTGTATAATATGTATTTAGAGTCATGAATTGAGCATTTGTACCCTTTTGAATTCTTTGGAACCTAATAAAAAATATAAAAGCAATTGATTATTAATAAATAGATAAATGGATCTCGATGCACTAGGCTCACATGTTTACGCAGAGTTCAGAGAGGGTCGGATCGCTTCGCGATATGATGTATACAACTTTACCTTACACTTTGTACAAGAGGATGTTCTGCGGCTCGAACCCGTGACATCAAGGTCACAAAGCAGCGACCTTACTAGTTGCTCCAATGTCCGCTCTCTTATTAAAGAAATGAATATGTTATTCTATAATGTAAATACAACAAATATGCATGATTCATTGTCAATATGTTGACTGCAAATAATAGAGAACTAAATTGATAGGAATATTAACATAAACTAAGTCCTTCTAATAGATTGACGATCTAACTAACGGCTTTCTCATGACTAATTAGGCAAATTATAGTTGGTTAGCCATTCATCATCTTCTATATTTTATAAAATTTACCTAGTAAATAATGATTATTAGCTAGAACATCATTATCTTTTCTAAGTTTAAAGTCAAAAATACTAAAGTGTTGTAAAAACAAGTTGTTGTTACTATATGGACTACAATCATATTTTATTAATGTAGCTGTTCATCTACACTTTAAGTATAATAACCTAAATATAATTCATTTTCATCTCTAAACATTTTGATATATATATAATAGTACCATATACTTACGGTAAAAATGAAGCTCAGCCGATATGCACCGACCGACCTGCACAGAACACTTACTAAGCTGAAGGAAAGGAACTGAAGTCAACTTGTCGAGCTGAGATGAAGATAGGAGTTACGGAGCTGAGCAATCATGAATGAACTGAGCTGAAGTGACAAAACTACTACCGGGCTGAAGTGATCGAAGTAGAATAAGGATGTTGAGCTAAGGTGATGAAGCGAAGCATCAATCGAGCAGCAGAACATTTAGTCATGTAAATACTTTAGGAACTATATTGTACATATGGCCGAGCTCAACTGGTAACTAGCAGTTACCATTGTAAATGTTAGAAAACATTGTACATAAACATTAACCACTGTGCAAGTTATAAAATAGATCCGTTAAGCAGAAAAACACCTCTATAAAAGGGAAACAACCCTGTAAATTCCTCCTTAACTTAAGTGAATGCAAAGTCTTTCAATACTCGACACTTAGACATGCGGAAACAATAAATATCACTAAAATGTAACAAATTTTTGCTTATGAAAAACAATCGACAAAAGCTTTATATGTAAATAAGGTTCTAACAACGTGTAGATTCTAAGATTCATAAAAGAAATTCCCACGAAAAAAGAAAGTATGTTTATAAGGTTAATATGTAGTCGATAATTATTTGTTTGTCCCTTTTAGTAAAATATTTTGTATAGTAACACATGGTTATTTTGTTGTTCTTTCTATAATTATATTCTTTTAGGTTTCTTTCTGTAATTAGTATGTGGTTATTTGTTTTAGTGTTCCAGCTTTGATCATCTGAATCCATTGGCTTGTTTTTGAACCGGGTGAGATCCCAACTTTACTCATCCCCTTTGTGACCACGCGACACGTGACATCAATGGGTAATAATGACTCTCATATAGCCTCACCATCTCCTCTTACTGCCAGGTGTCGCGCGGTCACGCGTCACTGCAATATCTTTGCGATGAAGTGATCGTATCCCTGGACATCCATCCATGTCCGATGGAACATTTAAAATCACGCGCGGGAAAATGGTAGAAGGATGTTGGATATGAGTCAGCAGACGTGGATAATAAGGTCATCGAGAATCTAGGTTGTTAAGAGGAGAGTATGTGGGGCCGAGAATAACGCGGAACCCCGTCATTTCTGAAGAGGACACGAGCTGTTTCAACACAGGAATTCAACCTTCCCCAAATTGCAAACTCACGTTTTCCTTCACTTATAACGTGAAAGTCTGATGAAAAACATGCAAGTTGGGTTGCTGACTATACTCTGATTCACCTCAACTTTGACCTTAACTTCATTTTTCAGAAAGCCCCACCGTTTTCTCGACGGTATCCGCTCCGCGTCGGTGGAGATTACGTCAAGTTTCGACGTCGTATACTTTATAGCCGTTACATTTTAAACTCATCAATCGCGGTCTCTGACCATATGACTTTTTAGATATTCGAGATTTTCATTTTAGACCATACTATACATCCACAAACATATCCGATGATCACTTAACGTATGAATGTTTTTACGTAATAATTAATATTATTATGTGACATATAAAATTATCATACATAATGTACACCTTATGATTAATTCGTGCATACTTAATCAACCTTATGAGCATCACACGTATCTCGAATTAATCCCAACATCATTTGCTAGCCAATCATCAACGGTGTAAGCTATCACACACATGTTTAACGTTTTTTTTATTTGTTCTCTTCATTTACCACACACAAGACTATTACCTATTGGTTAAAAAAAATTGTATCACAATCGGGATAGGATCCTCTCATCCATTTTCTCTCATCCCACACGTCACCGCACGACACGTGACACCAAAGGTCAAGGACAAAGTCATTTGACCCAAAACATGGATGAGAACGATTGTGAGCTTTAATTATTTAGAAATCTTATTTACAATGTATGTATTTGATAGCAGAAAACACGCAGCAAGAGCAGGATTCCATACACAATGGAGAAAAAAAACGACCAAAATGTTGCCAAAAAACCTTAACAAACTTTAGAAAGACGATAATGTCCTTCAATTCTGACTTATAGTATAAAAGTCGCCGGAGTTATCTTCATGTTACGAAAAAAAAAATCCAAAGTGTTACGATAAAACAAACATAATAGACATAAAATTCCCATAATTTAGTCTGCTAATGTTCTTTGCCCTTTGTATAAATATTAAAACCAATCAAATGATCAAGCAAGTGAGCATAATAAACCTTATTTCTTGATACCCGTTATAAGCGAAGCTTGCCTATAGCCTGTAGCGCCCCGGCCCAAAACTGTCATCGAAACCAGTGCACCCGCCGTAGTCTACTATGAGAACTACGAAGCGTCAAAGCAGATCAAGCGTACATCATCCATGACATAAGATAAATCAGCAGAAACGTTGTTAAATTTAAAACTTCACCATCAATAATGTAACTAGAAAGTACAGCGGAATTACAAGGTGTTTGTTCATCTAGCTAACATAAGTTCCAGAACAACATAATAAACATAGAGTTTCCAAACTTAAAGAGAGTAATCAAGCATCTATCTATTTTCATGCCTGTCATCCCATTGAGCCCACTCGCCATCGTCTTCGATAAACATAATCTCATATTCCGGCTCACCTGAAAAGGAATACAGTACCCGTCTATATACCTTACGGGATCACACACGACGAGTCACCAGTGTATAAGTCATTGCCCAAAATAAGGTGCTCGGGTTAGCAAGTAACATCTTTATAAGAATTCCTCAAAACAGATAAAACACATAAATGATACACGGATACGAGAACAAACATGTACTAAAACAACATATCATCATAAGCAAGTCATAAGTTAGTCACATCTCTTGCATATTAAATCTTATGCTTCGTGTATCATGATGCATGTACTTCTGTAAAATCACATACAACACCCATGCATATGTCTTCTTTCATAAACATGTCATGCGTGTCATGTCACAAAACATTTCATAACTCTTCTTATCATATTCTTCACGTAGCAGAACTTTATACCCTGTGGGTGATCAGTCCACAGCAAACAGAACTTTATACCCCGTGCTGAAAGGTCCACGACCCCATAACATATTTATCCGTGTTGATAGGTCCACGGCCCCATAACATATATCCTTATACCCCGTGCTGAAAGGTCCACGGCCCCATAAAATACTTCATTTTCTGTGCTGATAGGTCCACGACCCCATAAAATATTTTATACCCTGCTATTGATTCACAGGTCACGCTTTTATACCCTGCTTTCGCAAGCGTGACTTTTATACCTACTACGATCAACAAGCAGCCATAATTTGCCTTTCGAAAACTTTAAACTTCTCTTGTAAACACATGTTCCTTCGCAAAGCAATTCTCAAGTCAAATGCAAGTGCCCATGTCATGATGCAGGATGCTCATGAAACTTCGTATCAAACATGTAACATACACACACACATCTTACACATCAAGTATACAGTCTTACACCTCAATCACTCCACGTTCGTATCTTTCCAAGTTCGTTCGTCTCACAAATTCACTTGGGATTCAATATTATTCTTACTTGATCAAACTTACCATCTACACCTCACTTACACCTCAAACCCTTGCATTTTATGTTCAAAAGAAGTGTATAGAGTTACTACACATACATGGGGCACCTAAATGGTCAAAAAGACTTCCACTATACTTCGAACACTACATGGAGCGCCTAATGTGGACATGGAGCAGCTATACTATGCGTTCGAAGTGTTTGGGGATGTGCCGTATACATCGAACGCCTACATAAAGCGCCTAATGTGACTTGAAGCGCCTAATGTAGGTGTTCGAAGTGTACGGGGATGCTTTGGGACACATTGAACGCCTACATTAGGCGCCTAATGTGACATGAAGCGCCTAATGTAGGTGTTCGAAGTGTTCTGACGGTTCAGAACTGCAGTTTTTCTGTAGTAACTTCCTCCCATCTACTTCCTTCTCCTTCTTCTTCAACCCCTTTCATGTTCAACACCAAGATCAATCTTAGCACCTTGATTCATCATGCTTAACACACAACTATCATGATTTGATTCTTAAACATGCAAATTAGTATCCACTCTAAACCTTCTATCATACCAAGCTTCTCTAGATATCTTCACACCTTCCAGCACAACAAGTCTACAACCAAGCCAACATCCATCCTTCACCCCTTGCAAACACTCTCAAAACAACTAAGGTGTAATTACCAAACTTACGAACTTATATCAAGACAATAAACACATTACGTACAACACTCTTATGGGCATATTTAACAACGAAGAACACAACATAACCATTTCAAATATTGGCCCAAAGAACATAGCTTTACTCAATCAACAACAACAACCATTACATATAGTAAAGCATTTAACATAAGCAAACCAAAGCTACTAATGTGTGATCCAAGTTTTCTCTTTGTAAGAACATAGGGCCTAAAGTATCAAAATTTGCGTAAAGCGTATAGAAAGATTACTTGCCTTTGCCTCTAGCTAATCTTACGAGTGTACTGCAGAATTTCGGTAATGATTGAACCTAGACTGACCGTCTTCTTCCTTCCTTTTTTTCTCTTCTTCTTCTTCTCTTCTTTCTTCTTTCTCTTTTCTTCTCTTCTCTCTTCTTCTCTTTCTTTCTTCTTTCTTTCTCTTCTTCTTTCTTCTTCCTCTCCTTTTCTCTTTCTCTCTTTCTCCTGCGGTTTCTCTTCTCTTTTTCCTCTGTTTGACCGCCCCCTTAGATTAATGGGGAGTTATACTATGTGTTGTGTAAGTCCCCTATCCTTTAGTAGGGACTTGTTAGGTAATTTTCCTTAATTACCTTAATTACTTTTAACCCCTTTTTCTTATTTTTCTATACTTTGAGTAACTAAGTCTCACATCCTATAACATTAATTAAATTGCATTTAAGGTTGACCATTAAGTATTAAAGTCGTGCTTAAAAGTCACGGGGTATGACATTCCACCCCCTTACAAAAAGTTTCGTCCTCGAAACTTACGTACCTTAGTCAAAGAGTCGAGGATACTTCTCCCGCATTTGTTCTTCAGTTCCCAAGTGGCCTCGCGTTCCGTGTGATTGCTCCACTGGACTTTTACATAAGGAATCACCCGCCTTCCTCAACACTTGGTCCTTTCGGTCTACAATTTTCACGGGTATCTCCTCGTATGTGACATCATCCTTGAGTTCCAAAGGTTGAGCTTCAAGTACATGACTTGGATCCGTCACGTACTTCCTTAATTGTGACACGTGGAATACGTTGTGAACTTGCGCCAACACCGGAGGTAACGCTAACCTATATGCCAAGGCTCCCACCTTCTCAGTATTTCGTAAGGACCAATAAAACGAGGGCTTAGCTTGCCTATTACTCCAAACCTCATAACACCCTTCGTAGGTGATACCCTCAAATAGACTTTTTCACCCACATTAAATTCCAATGGTCGTCGTTTGGAATCTGCCCAACTCTTGTTGCGATCCTGAGCTGCCTTGAGTCTTTCCCGGATGACTTTCACCTTTTCTAGCGTTTTCTCCAATAGCTCAGGTCCGGTGATGGTCCTCACACCTACTTCGTCCCAATAAACCGGGGACCTACATTTCCTTCCATACAAAGCTTCAAAAGGAGCCATGTCAATTGCGCTGTGGTAACTGTTGTTATAAGAAAACTCCATTAGCTTTACCATTCCATCCCAACTCCCTTTAAAATCCAACACGCAAGCCCTTAGCATATCTTCCAAGGTCTGAATAGTCCGCTCGGACTGTCCATCGGTTTGGGATGATACGCCGTACTCAACCTTAATTCCGTACCCATGGCTTTCTGGAATGCTGTCCAAAACTTGGATGTAAACCGTGAATCTCGGTCGGACACTATACTTACTGGAACACCATGCAAGCTAACAATATTCTCCATATATAAATTCACTAACTTGTCAAGAGGTGCTTCACTTGAAACGGGTAGGAAATGGGCAGACTTTGTTAAACGATCCACGATGACCCAAATCATGTCATATCCACTTCTTGTCTTTGGTAAACCAGCTACGAAATCCATCGTGACATGTTCCCATTTCCATTCTGGAATTTCTAATGGCATCAACAATCCCACCAGGCCGTTGGTGTTCCGCCTTGACTTGTTGACAAACTAAGCACCTTTCTATAAATTCAGCAACATGTCGTTTCATTCCGGACCACCAATAATATTGCTTGAGATCTCTATACATCTTGGTGCTACCAGGGTGTATTGATAACCTCGAACTATGAGCTTCTTGCAAAATTTCCTTTCTAAGTTCGTCAACATCAGGTACGCATAATCTTTCTCTAAACCATAAG
Source organism: Eustoma russellianum (assembly GCA_036186865.1). Classification (NCBI taxonomy): domain Eukaryota; kingdom Viridiplantae; phylum Streptophyta; class Magnoliopsida; order Gentianales; family Gentianaceae; genus Eustoma; species Eustoma russellianum. The sequence continues at coordinate 4,674,325 of AP025044.1, forward strand.
CTCCCATCCTCTTTGGTCCGAAATCCTTCAGCTTGACTATGTTTCACCCTTTCCATTATTTCACTGAGGGTCTTATCATTCTTCTGAGCCTCCTTTATCCGATCAACCAAACTTGGCGTGATAGTCAATATTGTCAAAGCGTTCACTGTGGAGTCAACCAAATCTAAACTGAATTCCTCTATCTCTCTTTCCAATGGTGATTGTCGCGCATGGCTGGACTTCCTACTTAACGCATCTGCCACTTTATTAGCCTTTCCTGGGTGGTAATGGATTGTCAAATCATAGTCTTTTAGCAACTCCAACCATCTCCGCTGCCTCATGTTTAATTCTTTCTGAGAGAATAAATACTTTAAACTCTTATGGTCCGTGAATACCGCGCACTTTTCTCCATATAGGTAGTGCCGCCAAATCTTTAAGGCGAATACAACTGCGGCGAGTTCAAGATCGTGTGTTGGGTAGTTTTGCTCATAAGGCTTTAGCTGTCTTGAGACATATGCAATGACTCGCTCGTTTTGCATCAAAACGCAACCTACAAACAAGGTATTAGTCTAAACTTAATTGGTATGCAAGATCATAACCTTATACTACAGTCTACGTACCTAAACCGTTCTTCGATGCGTCACTATAAATCACAAACCCATCAGTTCCGGAGGGTTGAGCCAATACTGGAGCTGTCGTTAACCTCTTCTTAAGCTCCGTGAAGCTTTGCTCGCATTCCGCCGTCCACTCAAACTTGGACTTCTTTTGAGTAAGGCGACTGAGAGGTACGGCTATCCTTGAGAATCCCTCAACAAACTTTCTGTAATAACCCGCTAGACCTAAGAAACTTCGCACTTCGGTGATGTTGGTAGGTCTAGGCCATTCAGTTATAGCTTCCACCTTCTTTGGGTCAATAGCAATCCCCTTCTCCGATATCACGTGACCCAGAAAAGCCACACTTCTTAACCAAAACTCACACTTGCTAAACTTAGCGTATAGTTGTTTCTGCCTCAAAATACCTAGAACGGTTCTCAAATGCTCAGCGTGAGTTTGTTCGTCAGGAGAATACACCAGAATATCATCTATGAATACCACTACAAACTTGTCCAACTGTTCTCGAAAGACGGTATTCATAAGGTCCATAAAAGCTGCAGGGGCATTTGTTAATCCAAACGGCATCACCAAAAACTCATAATGGCCATATCTTGTGCGAAAGGCTGTCTTTGCGATGTCCTCGGCCTTCACTCGCAACTGATGATACCCTGATCGGAGATCAATTTTAGAGAAGATTTTAGCACCCTTGAGCTGGTCAAATCCTCAATTCGTGGAAGGGGATACTTATTCTTGATGGTAACTTTATTCAACTCTCTATAATCGATACAAAGTCTCATGCTACCATCTTTCTTCTTTACAAACAAAACAGGTGCTCCCCAGGCGATACACTAGGGCAGATAAACTTCTTGTCTAATAACTTCTGCAGTTGTTCCTTTAACTCTCTCAACTCTGCCGGAGCCATTCTATAAGGGGCTTTAGAGATAGGTTCAGTTCCTGGAATCAAGTTTATCTCAAACTCGACTTCCCTCGGGGGTGGTACTCCTGGTAAATCTCCGGAAACACATCAAGAAATTCATTAACCACTGGAATTTGCTCAATAGACGGTACTTCCTGAGTAGCATCCATGGCATACACTAGAAATCCCTCAGCACCCTTCCTCAAGGCTTTGCGTGCTTGTGCAACGGACACATATACCTTCTTGGGAACTTTCCTTCGTTCCGCATCTCCTCTCTTCCATCTTAGCACTCTTGACTGTCACTTGCTTCAATCAACAGTCAATGTTGGCGTGATACTTGGCCAACCAGTCCATTCCCAATATCACGTCAAAGTCATACATCTGAATAGAGATCAGTGTGGCGGAGAATGTTTGTCCTTCAAACTCTAATTCGCAATCCCGGTACTGATGATACGAAACTATAATTTGATCTCCGGCCGCTTGAACACGATACGGAGTTCTAACCATTCAGGCAAACTACCAAGGTGTTTAGTGAACTTTGCTACGAAGGAGTGGCTTGCGCCGCTATCAAAGAGCACGTTGGCAGGTATCTTATTTACTAAAATCACACCTAAGCATATCAAGTTTTACATAGAAGTTAAGCACGTAAATACTTAATTCAATAAGGATTTAAACTTAGTTTAAATGGTACCTGCTACTACATCGGTAGCCTCCTCACATCCGTCATGAGATGTACACGGCATTTGCTCGTGGCTTTGCTCTCGGCTGCTGAGCCGCCTCTCCAGAATATTTTTCTTCATCTCCGGGCAGTCCCTAATCATGTGACCCACTTGACCGCATCGGAAGCATGCTCCAGCCACCTTTCTACACTCTCCGACATGATCTTGTTGCAATGTGGACAAACTCCTATAAGCCTGCTGAACTACTGGATTCTTGGGTTGGAAGTCTCTGAAAAGATCCAACTAGGTCTATTTTCGGAATCTTGACCAACGTCCGGGTCTTCCACCAATTCTCACATCATGTCTTGGCCTTTTGCCTTTATCAGACCCTCCTGCACTAACTGCTCTTGCCGCTACTCTGCGGAAATCGCTCTCAACCCGAAAACATGCATCCAACATGTCCTCGAAAGTTTTCATTCCTGTGTTCAGTATTGCTGACTGTATCATGGAGTCCAAACCCCTCTCGAATCTTCGTCATCTTAAGGCGATTATCAGACATAATCGCCGGCGGACAAACTTACCCAAGGCATGATGAAAACGATTCGCATACTCCGACCACCGTCATCCTTCCTTGCTCCAATCTGTCAAACGCTCTTATCTTTTCCAATATTGCAGTCTCCGGTACATAATACTTTAGGAAAACATCACAAAACTGTGCCCATGAGATTGGTGGGGTCATCCTCAACACCATTCCGTCCCACCATTCACTAGCCTTGCCACTTAGAAGGGGTGTGGCCACATCAACCTTTATCTCCTCCGGTACTTGCACCAGCCGAAAACATTTTTCCACCTCAGCCAACCAGTGCTGAGCCTCCTCAGGATCAGTACATCCTCCAAACTCCGGTACCCTCATCTTTCTCATCTCTCCATAAAAGAACCGGATGTTATGTTGGGGCGGTGGAGGAGGAGGAGGCTGATGCTGTTGAGCAAACCCTCGTGCGATCACCGTTAGCGCATCAGTGAGCACCTGGGGTAAACAACTTGTGGTGGCTGGTTCTCCTGTCCATTGCCAGATTTTCCTGTGTTATCTCTTCTTGGAGGCATTTTCTCTGAAAGGTTAACGTTCCATTAGCATTCAGTAGATTCATGATGTTACTGAAAGCTTGAATGAATAAGGACGGGTAGGGTATGTAATAAAACTATTAATTCGAAATTATATGCTAAACGCACTCGCACACACCTAACCCAGATCAGACTTAAACTCTAGAGAAATCAGTACTTACAACTAAGGATCAACCTTAAGGATGAATCATATCTTAAATGTCTAAAGATCATGAACCTAAGTTTCCGAGATAGATCTGAAGCCTGGGCTCTGATACCACCTGTAGCGCCCGGCCCGAAACTGTCATCGAAACCAGTGCACCCGCCGTAGTCTACTATGAGAACTACGAAACGTCAAAGTAGATCAAGCGTACATCATCCATGACGTAAGATAAATCAGCAAAAACGTTGTTAAATTTAAAACTTCACCATCAATAATGTAACTAGAAAGTACAGCGGAATTACAAGGTGTTTGTTCATCTAGCTAACATAAGTTCCAGAACAACATAATAAACATTGAGTTTCCAAACTTAAAGAGAGTAATCAAGCATCTATCTATTTCCATGTCCGTCATCCCATTGAGTCCACTCGCCATCGTCTTCGATAAATATCATCTCATATTCCGGCTCACCTGAAAAGGAATACAGTAATCTGTTCTTATCGAAAATATCGCCAGCAAGTAACCCATCTATACACCTTACGGGATCACACACGACGAGTCACCAGTGTATTAAGTCATTGCCCAAAATAAGGTGCTCGGGTTAGCAAGTAACATCTTATAAGAATTCCTCAAAACAGATAAAACACATAAATGATACACGGATACGAGAACAAACATGTACTAAAACAACATATCATCATAAGCAAGTCATAAGTTAGTCACATCTCTTGCATATCAAATCTTATGCTTCGTGTATCATGTTGCAATGTACTTCTTTAAAATCACATACAACACCCATGCATATGTCTTCTTTCATAAACATGTCATGTGTGTCATTTCACAAACATTTCATAACTCTTCTTATCATATTCTTCGCGCAGCAGAACTTTATACCCTGTGGGTGATCAGTCCACAGCAAACAGAACTTTATACCCCGTGCTGAAAGGTCCACGGCCCCATAACATATAACTTTATATCTGTGCTGATAGGTCCACGGCCCCATAATATATATCTTTATACCTCGTGCTGAAAGGTCTACGGTCCCATAAAATACTTTATTTTCCGTGCTGATAGGTCCACGACCCCATAAAATATTTTATACCCTGCTATTGATTCACAGGTCACGCTTTTATACCCTGCTTTTGCAGGCGTGACTTTTATACCCTGCGATCAACAAGCAGCCATAATTTGCCTTTCGAAAACTTTAAACTTCTCTTGTAAACACATGTTCCTTCGCAAAGTAATTCTCAAGTCAAATGCAAGTGCCCATGTCATGATGCAGGATGCTCATGCAACTTCGTATCAAACATGTAACATACACACACACATCTTACATATCAAGTATACAGTCTTACACCTCGATCACTCCACGTTCGTATCTTTCCAAGTCCGTTCGTCTCACAAATTCACTTGGGATTCAATCTTATTCTTACTTGATCAAACTTACCATCTACACCTCACTTACACCTCAAATACCCTTGCATTTTATGTTCAAAAGAAGTGTATGGAGTTATTACACATACATGGGGCACCTAAATGGTCAAAAAGACTTCCACTATACTTCGAACACTACATGGAGCGCCTAATGTGGACATGGAGCAGCTATACTATGCGTTCGAAGTGTTCGGGGGATGTGCCGTATACATCGAACGCCTACATAAAGCGCCTAATGTGACTTGAAGCGCCTAATGTAGGTGTTCGAAGTGTACGGGATGCTTTGGGACACATTGAACGCCTACATTAGGCGCCTAATGTGACATGAAGCGCCTAATGTAGGTGTTCGAAGTGTTCTGACGGTTCAGAACTGCAGTTTTTCTGTAGTAACTTCCTCCCATCTCCTTCCTTCTTCAACCCCTTTCATGTTCAACACCCCAAGATCAATCTTAGCACCTTGATTCATCATGCTTAACACACAACTATCATGATTTGATTCTTAAACATGCAAATTAGTATCCACTCTAAACCTTCTATCATACACAAGCTTCTCTAGATATCTTCACACCTTCCAGCACAACAAGTCTACAACCAAGCCAACATCCATCCTTCACCCCTTGCAAACACTCTCAAAACAACTAAGGTGTAATTACCAAACTTACGAACTTATATCAAGACAATAAACACATTACGTACAACACTCTTATGGGCATATTTAACAACGAAGAACACAACATAACCATTTCAAATATTGGCCCAAAGAACATAGCTTTACTCAATCAACAACAACAACCATTACATATAGTAAAGCATTTAACATAAGCAAACCAAAGCTACTAATGTGTGATCCAAGTTTTCTCTTTGTAAGAACATAGGGCCTAAAGTATCAAAATTTGCGTAAAGCGTATAGAAAGATTACTTGCCTTTGCCTCTAGCTAATCTTACGAGTGTACTGCAGAATTTCGGTAATGATTGAACCTAGACTGACCGTCTTCCTTCCTTTTCTTTCTCTTCTTCTTCTTCTTCTTCTTCTTCCTCTCCTTTTCTCTTTTCTCTCTTTCTCCTGCGGTTTCTCTTCTCTTTTTCATCTGTTTAACCGCCCCCCTTAGATTAATGGGGAGTTATACTATGTGTTGTGTAACTCCCCTATCCTTTAGTAGGGACTTGTTAGGTAATTTTCCTTAATTACCTTTAATTATACTTTTAACCCCTTTTTCTTATTTTTCTATACTTTGAGTAACTAAGTCTCACATCCTATAACATTAATTAAATTGCATTTAATGTTGACCATTAAGTATTAAAAGTCGTGCTTAAAAGTCATGGGGTATGACACAGCCTAACCAAAATCGGTCACAAATTTAAGGCCGGAAATGGTGTCAAGTCTACTACATAGATATAAGCCTTCTATTATGTCACTTAATCAATAAAATATTTTTTCTTGTTTTGTGGAATGTGGTGTTCCATGACTAACTTAAATTTTGTGATTTGATTAATGCTTATTGCTTATTAACTGTGCTAAAAGAAGGTTGTAGATTAAGCCCAAATTGTATGAATATAAGAATCAAGCGATAACTCTTGCCTCAATGTATTATGATTTCTAAATCATTGAAGCCCAAAGAGGTATAACTTCCTGTTTGAATATTAAAATTGCCTATATATACAGGAAGCTGAAAGAATGATAAAAAAAACACTACATTTAATTCATTTGTTTTCATCGGGTTATAACTCTTTGTTTCGGGCTCACTCATCTTTGTTTACATGTCTACAAATTATTCATTTATCGTTGAAAAGTTTGTTGATGGTAGAATTTTGAACTCACATTTTCACAGTTCTTTTTTTCTTATTATTTTTTCTTTGTTGATGGTGCCAAACAAATTTAGTCGCTCGCGAGCATCTTAGTTTGGTTTGTATTCAGTTTGACTTAAAATTTTAATTAAACAAGTTGAGTTCGAACATTTAATTAAATTCATTTGCTTAACAAGCCAAGTTTACCCAAGCCAAGTTAGGACGTATGACATCATCGAGCTGAACGCAAACTGATGGGCCAAAATCCGACCTGCTTAGAAAAGACAACATTCCACGGTAGGTTAAACGGTCAACGTAGCTCAGGTTCAGTTACTTGACTGGGTAATCTCGGCCAAAAGGCCTCCACATCTTGGCCTCAGCTCCCTCTAGGCCGACAATCGCAGGCCACGTGTGCGGTGTCAAAACCTTGGTTAAACTGCAGTCATCATGATAGGCCGGCCTACGCTCTATAGAGCCGGCCACTTGCGTCTCAGCAAGCCGACCCCACGGCCCAGGCCACTACGGGCACTTCTGATTATTAATACAAAGGGCTTAGCCTCGGTTCTAGAAGTTCACCCTGGGTAATTTCACCAAGTGAAACTCCTTTCAAGGTGTCCCAAACCAGCTTACTTAGCTCAGCATAGTGCCACATGGCGAGAATGCAGGAGTAAGAGTCATCCTTGTGACCTCCTTGCGTGTCACGATCTCTGGACCCTGCCCATGCATTGGCTCAGGCAGCCATATAAAGGCAGAAAACAGGAGAGAGAAGGGCAAGTGAAAATTCAGAAATTACAACGTTGACTCATCTTCCCCACGGTGAAAAGCCACCAGGTTCACCAGAAAAACTTCTGTAAACTCTCTTACCAGTACATAAATTTCACCATAAATGGCCTCAACTGACTTAAGCGTCGGAGGGTATTACCCGGGGCCATAGATCCCGGGTCCTCTGACCTTGCTCCTTGTGCAGATCGGCCTACGCGAATAGTTATAGACCTATTACAGACAGCTGACGGAAGGCTGACGGCGTAACTTCCAGATCACTTTAATTACTTGGTGATACATCCGACATCATCACAAACAAATCTTTAGACTTGACAACAACCCAAGATCAAACCAACTCGTTAATCTTATCGAACCAAACTCAAAAATGCACTATTCAACTTGACTAAGTTTGTTAACAGGCCTAGCCGAAGTGGCTGGATGCAACCAACAAAATGCTGGGCTTCTGAGGATTGAGGACTTGGAATAGGACTTGGAGCTCTGATATTGACATTTGGGCCGTGACAAAAACTGCTCAATTATAGACCTGAAAACAAATTTAAAGACTTGAGGCCTCGGCAAAAGGAAAAGATGATGAATTCAATGACTCATCATCATCATTATCATCTGTATCCACTATACAACCACAACAAAAGCTATCGTTAGATCGGAGAGCATAAGTGGTAGACAAACAATACCTCTGTCTCAAGGGATAGAATCGATCACGATGGAAGCGGATGTCTTTGCCGGTATGGCGGCGACATACATATTTTGCCGATCTTAATGAATTTTTTCTCCGGTAGCTCGTTTGAATATGCTTACTTAGCCAAGGATCGGGAAAAAGGAGACGGCAGCTCCCAACACTATCCTCTGCATTGCTTTAGCTAAAACAACGACAATATTACCACATTGCTTTAATTGCTCCTGTCTATGACGAGGTATAGTGAGTCGGATGTACACAACTATATCGAAACACACAGAGTTTGTTTCTCGATGACCCATAATGAAAATTGCGTCAAATTATTTCGATCAACTGTTACTTCACAATATAAGAAGCTACAAATATACATCATATTCCAAATTCAAAAAAAAAAGGTACTTGACTGGAAATGGAAATAATCACTTTAGCTACAAATATATCAAAAACAAAAATGCTAATTGAAATGAAAAGGATTTGGGTTCTGGAAAACTTGGTGCAATCGAAATTTATAATATACATGAGTTTATGCATAATATGGATTTAGCCTCTCCCTAAATATATTTACTAATGTTTACATATGATGTATGAAATTATTTATATTATAAGTTGAAATAATATAATATCGAATACCATCCATAAGACACTCAAAAAAACAACGTTAAATTTAACATCCAAAACAAACTTTAATATCAACTTTAACGTACAAAAAAAAATCAATGCGAGCCACTAAAATTTTAAAAAAAAAAACATACTTCAAAGCATAAGACAAAAATTACATCGAAAACTTCAAGGTCTATCCTAACAATCATGAAACTCATAACCACCAAAACTTTCAATATGAAAGGCCTTCGTTTCTATCTTATAATAATATGAGAATGATAGAATGAGGGCAAATGAGTGAAGATGTAAGACATTTTTTTAATTTTAATTTAAGCGGGTTAAAATCTTTATTCCACCTCTTGATTTATATCCATGAAATTAACCGGATGGATCACTGGTGTTATGGTTCCATACAGCTTAAAATGGGTCAATTCGCAAAATGGGTTAATAGATAAACAACCCACTGGTTCTCGGCCCCAATGTTCTCGGCCAGGCCCTAGACAGCCACAGTGCAGCTCCGTGAATTGTTCAATATCATGCCTTAGCACTTTCATCAAATTTTGAGAGCTTCAATTTGGCATATTATTTGGGAACTGATTAAGGGTGGCTTTCGCTTCAATTACAAGAGAGTTCTCGGCCAAATGATTCTTGGCCCGGCCTCATCATTTGGCAGGCCACATCTCGGCCACTTTGGGCATTTCGGCCAAATCGGTTCTCGGTCACCATACGTCCATGCAAAGTTCTGTCAAAGCACCCCGACATCAATAAGGTGTCCGAGCAGAGTTCGAACACTTCACGGGACAGGTTTCCCCATAAGACCTCGGCAGGTCCGAGGCAAAAGCCCGCTAAAGGGTAATCTCATAAGACCTCGGACCTGCAAAAGCCCGCTAAAGGATAATCTCACAAGACCTCGGCAGGTCCGAAGCAAAAGCCCGCTAAAGGGTCAACTTATAAGACCTCGGCAGGTCCGAGGCAAAAGCCTGCCAAAGGATAAGCTTATTTGAACAGGCTTTCATAAGTCCGACACAGGGGGCACAGGTAAAAGCGTCACAGTATACATGCACCTCTTCAAACCTAGTAGGACTATGCAGAACTGCACCGAAATACAAAGCTTTAAACATTTTAAAGCTCGGCTAAAACAGTGCAGGATTCATGCTTTATCTATTTTGACTCAGCCTACCGGAATAACAGGTTTATTCTACATTTTAAATTACGATTAATTTTACTCGCGTGGGCTGCTCACAGAAACTAACCAAACGCCTTTCGACTGAGGGAGTACTTATTTAGAGTTGGCAATATTTAAATTTATCAAATAAAGGTACAAACTTGACATGCCTTAAGTGTCAAGTTTAAATTAAAATAACATGGAACTCGGCCTAGATTTTGAGTTTATTTGAAGCTATATTGTGCTTAAGAACTAAGATGGCGTTTGGTTCGCACTTAGGTATCGGAATCAGAATCAGAATGGATATGACAGTCTATGAGTTTGGAGTATATGGATTTGGGCGTAAAAGTGATAGTTGTTTGATATTGGAGTAGGAATGTGTATGATAGACATTGATTGTGTTTGTAACATATCGGAATTAAAATGGATATCGAATGTGAGCGGCCGAAAAAATTTGACTGACCAGAATAGTGACCGCCGGCGGCCGGCGGCGTTGACCTGCCAT
>AP025044.1:4684691-4700155 GCA_036186865.1 Eustoma russellianum
CGCCGGCGGCCGGCGGCGTTGACCTGCCATATCTCATTTCCCCATATTGATAGACAAGAGAGGCTAGTATATCCAAAAAAAGATATCCATTACCAAATACTTGGATATCAAACCGAAACTTATACCCTTTATTTCCCCAAACAAACAATTTTTATGGGTTTAGATTCCTCCGAACCCATATCCTTAAATAGAAACCCCAACCAAACACCCCTAAGATGATATGAACAAGCCTCCTGGCATAGTTTAACTAGAACTAATCATGAACCTGACATGATTTTGTCAGCCTAAAACACTTTCTGCTTTTAGTATGCATTAGTTATGCTACGTTGTATGTCAATTTTGCAATATTTGCGCACACAAAGATAATTTTTAAGTTTGAGCTAATTGTATTGAACATACTTCAAAGGTAACTATAGTATCACCGAAGATGTAAAGATAATATCATACCTATACTTAACTGTCACGTGTCTTAAGTTTTAGACTTTCTTTCATCAGATAAAGAGTCAAATCATCCGAATGTCTAAGTAAGTTTTAATGAAATCGCAAGTGTCAAGAGGTGAAATAAGAGAAGAGAGGGGGGGGGGGGGTGTCGAGCAAATAGTCTAGCCAATTGACACTTGCATATAACCGTTTGCTTCATTTACAACCCTGGTATTACATACTTTTTTATAAGCTGTTTAACTAATGACCATGATTAGATACTGATGTGGCATTACTTATTGATATGTAGATAATCTAGTGGGACATCACATGTCTATTTATTTTTTTTATAAATTGTGTAATTATGACAATGATTTGATAATGACGTGGCATTGCTTAATTATATGTAGATAATGTAATGGGACGTTAGTTTGTAAGTGCAACATTTATAAGCTAGATATTGCCGAATCAGAAACCTCTGCTTCGGTTTGCTTTCTATAGATTTGGGCGGTCTTTCATAAAACTCTTTTTTTAATTTACATCTTTCATATAACTCTATAAGACTGGATCAGTAGATACTCTTAGAGTCAAATATTTGGCCTTTTGTTCCATAAAGGAGATAAAACAAAAGAAATTACTTCATAAATTTGATAAAATGATCCATAGGCTAGAATATCATCTTTTTCGGCTTTCAGTGGTCTTGAGACCCAAACTTTTACCCCTTGCTGCAGTGAAAATGCACGTGGCAAGAAGTTTATTTTGTATTTTTGACTTAAAATTCTTGGATCAATAAGTCATTTTCTGGTTCTAAAGATATGTCCCTGATAAACCATAATTAAATCGTCTGTTAGTCAACAGTTAACGGTTCAATTCTGCTAGTTCAGCACTCCAAGTACTGCAGTTCAGCAGTGTAGCGCCCAAGCGTGGCTGTTCAGACTCGGCTGCACCTCAGCAGGGCATCATGACGCCCTTATAACATTGAAGAATATGACAAGGTTTGCACATCGGTACCAACTTCAGCTTATGTCCCCGTACGGTACTTCAGACCACTTCAGCTGGGTAAGGCCAAGTCATGCACTTCGGCAAGGCTTGATCATGCACTTCAGCAAGACTGAATCTTGCACTTTGGCAGAGTTCAGCTGGGCACTTCGGTAAAGGAACCCAGCACGACATTACTTCGTGAGACCCTCAAACAGAGGTGCAATTCGAATATAGTAATTACAACTGGTTATTCTTTCTGAACACGCCAAGGTCACAACAGCCGGCCTACTAGTTACATCAACCAGGCCGGCCTATTAGTCACATCGGTCAGACTACTAATCACATTAGCAGACCTACGGCGCCTTAGGCTTTCTTCCCCAAGCAAACGTCTCATCCACTATCTACTATCAGAAGCCAATGGCGGGGAAAAGTCTATAAAAGCAAACCAACCAAGACAAGAAGAGGATCCGGAATTCAAACGTTCATACCCTAAAGCAAATTCATACACTTTGCTCCTCAGCTCATACTGTGAGAAACTCCTAACTCACCTCTTAAATTATAATCTCAGTGAGATATGACCCAAACTGACTTGAGCGTCGGAGGGTTTTTTCCGGGGCCAACCCCCCGGGACCTCTGACCTGTGCTTTCTTGTGCAGGATATTTAGAGGCTATTCCAGCTGCAAACTTTCAATTCCAGTTAACAACTCTTCAAGTTAACTGACGGAGCTAATTTGAGGTCGTCTACACCAAGTATTTGTCTTCGACTTGCTCTATGTCAATAGTTTGCAAACATCTCTCTTCTGCAATGCGAAGTTTTGTCTGCAAACTATTGACATAGACCAAGCCGAAGACAAATACTTGCATAACTATTGAAATAGAGCAAACAAAACTTCGCATTGCAGAAGAGAGATGTTTGCAAACTATTGACATAGAGCAAGCTGAAGACAAATACTTGCATAACTATTGAAATAGAGCAAACAAAACTTCGCAGTGCAGAAGAAAAATGTTTGCAAACTATTGACATAGAGCAAGCCGAGGACAAATATTTGCATTCACTATTGAGACAAAGCGAATAAGACTTCACATGCCGAAGACAAAGACAGTTAAAGAAACTGAAACAAGCTGAAAAACAGGAGTTGGGAAAAAAGGATTTTCATTAGGTATATGATCTATTACAACTACAAAAATTACAAGAAAAATCCTATACTATTGCCCCCCTCCTGGCCGGCTTCTCTGAGGTCAATGCCTTCCTGGAATTGTTCAAGGAGCTTTTCAAATACGGCTTCAGCCTCAAGATTATGGAGATCAGCAAGTCCAGGATGCTCCTTATCCAGATCTGGATAGACTTCTCGGCAGGCATCAATTGCACAAGTCTGTCCCATTGCTAAAACAGCAGCTTGCATCTTCATCAAATTTTCTTCAAAGTACTGAGATTTTCTGAACTCAACAACTGCATATGTCTTGATTTCTTCAGCTTGAGACTCAAATTGAGAAATGAGCCCAGCTTTGCTTTTCTTCTCTGCTTCAAGTTGCTGAGCCAGATCATCTTTGACCTTTTTCTATGCTGCAAGCTGCTGAGCCAGTTCGTCTTTTATCTTCTGATCTGCTTCAAACTGGCCCTTCAGCCGGGACATCTCTTGTTCACCACTATGGAGTCCCTTCTGAGAGGATTCCAACTCAGCCTGGGTTTTGGCAGATTCCAGCTCTAAGTCAGAGATCACTCTCTTCAGTTCATCCGCTTGTGAATTGACCACTGCCAGCTGAGTGTCGGACTCCTCTTTTCCTTCTCTCAGATTAGAGTTTTTAGACCTTAAGAAGTCTAACTCTGATTTCGTTGAGTCTAATTCTGATCTCAACGATTTTAGCTCAGCATCTATCTCATCCATCCTGGAGTCATCGGGCCTAGCCGTCTCAGCAAATGCATCATTGGCCCTCTTCAGTTCAGCATTATCCTCAGAGAGCTTTATCACCAATCTGCGCAACTCCTCAGCTCTGCTCAGCATATCACACTCCTGAGCACGATACTGCAACAACCACCATGATCAGTTCATCATCCAAACAATTTAAGAAGGAGGATTGTGGAGTTCAGTAAACAAAAAAAACTCACCTAGGACATGTTTTTGTAATAAGTGTCGAAAGCAGTCTCCCAGTCCTAGCGAGCAAAAAAGTCCCCATCCACGGGCAGCACAGGCAAGTCTGCTAATTTCCTTGCCACACCGGGATGGGCAGCATTAACCGTGACTCCGAACACCAAATTTCTCTATCCACGACGGAATTGATGAGAGGGCTCCCCTCATATGGCATTTTCCCGAAAGGATTTCGGGGGGAGGCCTCTCCTGAAGAGATTTCCACTCCCCCAGTAGGGACATCCTTGGGATCTCGGATGATTACCCCTCTTGGAGGAGAGATTGGGGCTGGTGGAGCTTGAATGGAAACTGGTGCTGCAGGAATTGGATCAGCAGCTGAGGTAGCCAAGACTGGATCAGAACTGGGTGCTTCAGGAGCTGGAGCATCCTTGGTTGGCGTAGTTGATGGAGTCACCTTGGCTCGTGGAGCCTTGATGCTGACCTTTGGAGGAGGGGCAGTCTTCTTGACACTTCCCCCAACCTTTGCCCCGGATTTGGAAGGCAAGGTTGGGGCCCCAGAAGCTTTCTTATTCAAGGACTGAGCTGCAGCCTGAAGAGACCTCTGGGAGGAAGTGGAAGTGCCAGCAGAAGTTTTGGCTGCAATGAAAAACTCAAGTTAGAAACATTGTAATCAAGTAAATCAAATAACAGAAACAGCGAAGAAATGTTTCTCCTTTACCTTGTTTCGTGAGAGGAGCAACTGGGGGAGCAGGTAAGGCCTTGGAAGAAGGCTGATCAGAGGAAGAGGTTGGTTCATCCTCTCTCTTCCTCTTCTTGGGAACCATTTTCTTCAAGTTCGAGAGACGCTCAGACACCATGGTTCCTGAAAAACGTAACACCAAACAAGTCAAAAGATGTTCATAACATCAAAAACAGTCAATACACGACTAGAACTATAAACATACCCAAGATTAAGGCTAAGGCAGAGGAGCCCAGAGTTTCGTACTGATGGGAGGGCCCCATGTGGTACGGGTCAGCCGCCTTTACAACTGACCTATCCACCATCTTCCAGTCAATGGCCTGAGGAAGCCGCAGCAACCTTGAGGCTTCATCGCAAAATTTCTCGCTTGGCCTCTTGTTGTTTGCAGGGCCAGATGTCCATAGGGTTCTCCCAGGTAACCCTATGGCCTTGATAAAGAAGAACCTCCACTTCCAGTTCTTGACAGAGGAGGTGATGTTTATAGCGTGATTAATTGCTTTATTAGGATGTCTCCTACTAAAGTAATACCAGCTTTCTTTGTGCTTACACACAAACATCCCCCTAAAGACATTCAAATCAAAGTCAGACTCAGCTGCTCTCAGGTAGAGCAGGTAGCTGGCGATGAATTTCAGACCATTAGGTGTAATTTGTGGAAGTCTGAGTTGGTAAAAGTCAAGAATTTGAAGAAGGGGGCCAGGAACAGGAAGGTCGAACCCTGTCCTGAAGTATTCTTCATAAATTGCCTCATACCCAATGGGTGGATCATAGGCAGGTTCATGATGAAGAGGCAAAATTGGGGAGAAGATGTCTATGTCAATATTAAACTCATTGCAGAGAAGAGGGATATCATCCATCTTTAAAGTGCAGGGTGAAGCCTGCACTAGAGGAGAAGGAGAACCCCTATCAAGAGATGGCAGGGGAACTAAGGCGGAAGATGTGGAAGCAACCGAAGAAGGTCCGCCAGCAGGGTGTAACCTCCTTAAAGGACGGTTGTCCCCATCAGAATCAGGTTTTTCGTAGAGGGATTGAACCTCACGCTCACCCTCCAGATCCTCTAGGTAAGAGGGAGCATACATGTTTTGGGAATCCGAAGAAGAAGGGGTTGTAACAACAGCAGACATGAGTAAGTTGAGGGAATGCTTACAGAAGAATGAAGGGTTGGACTGAAAAGAAGAGCGCCGGAGAAGATAAGAACAGGCTTCAAAGACGGAGAAGATGAATAAAGAATGCAGAATAAAGGAAGAAGAAAAGAATGAAGCGAAGAAATTATCTCTATTTATAAGTGAGAGAAAACGAAAGGTCACAACTTTTCGTTTGAAAATTCGAAAAGGCAGCAATTGATGTTTTCCCCCCTCGGGAGCTGAAACCGCCGAAAAGATAATGATGAGATGTAGGAATTAGCGCTTACATTAAAGCGGGAGTGACTACGTGGATTAAGGATAACTACCCAGTTAATGCAGATCCGCCACGTCACAGGTTCACTAGAACAAGATTTGTCCGCCTTCGCAGTTCAGCTCAGCCACACTAAATCTGGGGGCAAATGATAAACCATAATTAAATCGTCTGTTAGTCAACAGTCAACGGTTCAACTCTGGTAGTTCAGCACTCCAAGTACTGCAGTTCAGCAGTGTAGCGCACAAGCGTGGCTGTTCAGCCTCGGCTGCACCTCAGCAGGGCATCATGACGCCCTTATAACATTGAAGAATATGCCAAGGTTTGCACCTCGGCACCAACTTCAGCTTATGTCCCCGTACGGTACTTCAGACCACTTCAGCTGGGTAAGGCCAAGTCATGCACTTCGGCAAGGCTTGATCATGCACTTCAGCAAGACCGTATCTTGCACTTCGGCAGAGTTCAGTTGGGCACTTCGGTAAAGGAACCCAGCACGATATTACTTCGTGAGACCCTTAAACAGAGGTGCAATTCGAATATAGTAATTACAACTGGTTATTCTTTCTGAACACGCCAAGGTCACAACAGCCGGCCTACTAGTTACATCAACTAGGCCGGCCTATTAGTCACATCAGTCAGACTACTGGTCACATCAGCAGACCTACGGCGCCTTAGGCTTTCTGCCCCAAGCAAACGTCTCATCCACTATCTACTATCAGAAGCCAAAGGCGGGGAAAAGTCTATAAAAGCAAACCAACCAAGACAAAGAAGAGGATCCGGAATTCAAACGTTCATACCCTAAAGCAAATGCATACACTTTGCTCCTCGGCTCATACTGTGAGAAACTCCTAACTCACCTCTTAAATTATAATCTCAGTGAGATATGGCCCAAACTGACTTGAGCGTCGGAGGGTTTTTCCCGGGGCCAACCCTCCGGGACCTCTGACCTGTGCTTTCTTGTGCAGGATATTTTAGAGGCTATTCCAGCTACAAACTTTCAATTCCAGTTAACAACTCTTCAAGTTAACTGACGGAGCTAATTTGAGGTCGTCTAGACCCTTGGTGAAGATCCGGCTTCATCAGTCCCTAACCTCAATCAGCATACACTTACCTCAATCAGCATTGTGAAGTATGTAGATCATGATCCGTTCAAATTAGAGCAATATTCCTAAACAAATGTGTCCCACCCATGTTTTTCATCTGAAGAAAATCTTTCTTCCTCTACTCAGTGAAATCGGGGTTACAAAAACAACAGTTTTTTTAAATAAGTTTTTCTTTTGTAAATGATTAAGAAAAATAATACTTGTTTTTTTTAACCGTACACTTGTTCTATCGGGGTATTGAATACTGATTTTCAATTTCTCTCAAGCAAGTGGAGGAATATGTTTTCAGAGGATTTTTTATTTTCTTTATGGGCATTAAATTTCTCTCAAGCAAGTGGATGAATCGTTTTGATTCATCTGTAGATCTATCTGCGATTTATCTTTTTTTTTTATGTCTGTTTTGATTCGTCCCAATTGAAATTTGGCCGCTAGTTTCTTCATTGAATATGGCATTTGTGGTGTGATAAGTTTAAACACTCATATAAGATCAAAATAAAAAGATATCTTATTCTCCATATTGATACAAACAATAATACAAAATAAGTTATAAGGACACTGCGGACCATGTTGTCTTTAATCATGTGTATATATGTGGCTCTTATGAACTTGTATGATAGATTGACGTGATTAAAGTATACGATATTATATCAATTGATAAGTTATGAATAGTAGATAAATTAGAATATTGCTTTAATCTGTGTATGTGGAAATACTAACCTTGATAATTCATCTATATTTATCTTTAAGAAAACTTAACACGACCAACCAAACATAGTAATAAGAAGTCAAGAAGTTAAAAAAAAAAAAGACGACAACGACAACAATGATACCCAGTATAACCCAACGACATCAAAAGATATCACTTTATCCTTCCTAAGAAAAAAAAAAGACCTTTCCAACATATAAGCATTTGGTTCGCAGATGGATATCGGAATCAGAATCAGAATGGGTATGACAGTGTAGGAGTTTGAGAGTATATGGATTTGGGCATAAAAGTCATAGTTCTTTGGTATTGAAGTGAGAATGAGTATGAATGACATTGACGGTGTTTAGAACGTATCGTAATTGAAATTGATATCAAAGGTGGGCGATAGGAAAAATTTAACCGATCAGAATAGTGACCGACGGACAGACGGCGGGCGGCAGCGTTGACCGACAGGGGCCTTTGACCATTAGGAGGTGGATGAGGGCAGCCAGAGTGGGTTGAGGATGTTCAAGCTCATATCCCCATTCTCCAATATTAAAAGGCAAGAGGAGATAGTATATCAAAAAACGATATTCATTACTCAATAATCAGATATCAATCCGAAACTCATACCTCCAATTTTAACAACGAAACAATATGTATGGGTTTGGAGCTTAATGAAAAATCTCAATCAAACACCCCTTAGATTTGTTTAAAAATTTAGAGCCGGCAATGCTAATATCTCAGGTTTGTATTTTTGAGTTTGACAATACTAACATTTAGAATTCGTCCTTTACTACGGTTGGTTTCATTTTTATTGGTATAAAAATGGTTAATATAAATTGATCTTATCATTATACTTATACAGCTTTCTTTCCGGTGTAGAAAAAAAACATTACGAAAGAAGAAAAAAAATGTTGATACACACGTAAAGTTGAATTTTTCTTTTTTGTTATGTGACATAAATTTAGAAGAAAGAAAATGTTTATAATCCTACTAGAATGGACGGTAGGCAACTAGAGCTCACTCAAGATCATGATTAGGCCATTCTGACTGGGCAATAGTCTTTGACTGGTTAAATATATGGTGATTTTATCGAGACCAAATCCCCTCACTCATTTTCCTTCACCCCACTTTCCACAGCGTGACACGTAGTAGCAGAAAGAATGGTGAGTCTAGATAAATGTGACCCACATATAGTGTGGTTGGAAATGGAGGTAGAAGAAATTGGGTGAGAGGATCCAATCCCGATTTTATCATCTTCTTGTTCATGCTTTCATTTTCAGTGGCAGAATGCTCCCACCATGAAAACGATCTCACCTTCAATCATGGCGACGTGCTTTGATCTTTCATCTCACATTAATTATGGCAACATGCTTTGATCTTTGTGAAAGATGCAGAACTCCTTTATTCTTAGCGATCGAGATCCCCCAACCTCCCAGCCCCTCACCCCTCTTCAGACCGTCCGTCACGTGGCACACAGAGGAGTGGTGAGGTTGGATGCGGGTGACTCCCACCCAGTTTCATCACCCCTCATGTGTACCACGTGTCACAGGTCCTTTAATATCCCTTTAAAGGAGGGTCATGCGATTCCAACGCTATTCTTAGTCCTTTTTTTTGGACAAATGTTTTTATTTCGGACATGAATTTATGCCAAGGATAACTATAAGATATCATCATTTGACATATGTTTAGTTATTGGATTTGAAATAGTGCTAATTGCAATCATCAGATATCATTACCTTGGAAAAAGCCTCTACTTAAGCATCTTTTAAACTATTCCGGTTTTACATATTTGACCCTGAAATCTTGTATGTGCCAAATTCAATTATTGCTTAATTGAGTGATTTTTTATGCATATTTGATTTCAAAGTTGGAATTCATTCTCTAATGCTTGTTAATGTCACATAATCAAATAAGGCCCACAATATATTTAATACATCGACATAATTACTCCTCTCTAGTAGCCGGGATAGGATCCCCTCACCGCAAAGAGGGTGCGGTGACTCGTGACCGCGCGACACGTGGCACCAAGGGGGTGGTGAAGCTAGATGAGGGTCACCTGCATCTAGTCTCACGACCTCCCTTTACTGCCACGTGCCGCGCGGTCACAAAGAAGGTGAGTAAATTGAGGTTAGGAGATCCCAACCCCTAGTAGCCCCCTTCATGTCACATTCCGAACTCTAAATGTCATATCGGTCGTACTTTTTTTCAACAAATATAAAACTTCCTTATGAGTTGGGATCTCCTCACCTCCACTTTCCTCAGCTCTTTTGTGACCACGCGACACGTGGCAGCAAGGGGAGTGGTGATGCTAGATGAAGGTCACCTGCATCTAGCCTCACCACCCTCCTTGCTGCTACGTGTCTCGCGGTCACGCGTCACCGCACTCCCTTTACGGTGAAGGGATCCCATCCCCTTGCTTATATGACATTATAATTATATCAACTCTAATTATATAAATAAAGTTTAATAACAATAACTAAAACCATTCAATATAATGCATAAGAATGATCCTCAACCAAAATAAATACATCCTCAATTCACAACATTAGTCCACGAGTGATACTCAAAATAGCAACCATATTGAACTCGTTAAAATACGTTGTCTAAAAGATCGTGAATGTAAAAATACTTATAGTCTTTTACATGTGCAAAAATAGTAAGTAGTAGTGTGAAAACGACGTGCTCAGTTAGTAATCTTACTACCTTTTGTAGGATCATGCATGTTCAAGAAACAATTTTTGAAATATCAATAATTTTCATATAATAAGATAAAGCAAAGCATCGTGTTTTCCATCTTTAAATACTACATGCGGTACTTTTATTTTTTAGCTTTCAATTGACTTATATCATTCGCCAAAGTAATCCGTCTAAAAAAACCTCTTTTAGATAGCCTTATTGATCCCTAGCATGAGACGAGGGCGTGTAGCCTAAACCCCTCATTTTAGGGTGCTCCATCAACTCACTTGAGAATCGCTGGCCACATATAATTTAACATGTACTTTTCTTTATTTTACCAGTTATTCGACAACGTCATAAATCATTTAAGAGCACAAAAACCTCTCATTTCATAAATCAAATATCACCAATAAACTTTCCCATAAAGCACATGTTTCATAAAATACAACATACTTTATATCATCCAATTTAGTATCAAAATAGACATGCAAAAATCTAATTTTATAAAACCACTTTTACAAAACACAATAAAGAGTTAGACCACTTACCTCGAAACAAATACTTATTTTCCCTCATTTTACGCTCGAACCTAAACAATTGCAAAATAAGAATTATCACTTAACAGCCTCGCTAGCATAACTTACTATAACTAAATCTAATAATTAGCACTTAGGATCTCTTTTAGAGATCAACCAGATTCTAACGCTTAATAATAGTTCATGTCTCGAGTCTCTTGAACATTGCTCAAATCCTGATGCTTACAGTTTTTTAGCCTATTTTAAGCTTTTTGATTCCAGTCTAAGTGATACAAATACAAAAGAAATCAATCTTTCATTAATAATAACAGTAGTCTAGTGATCCATAAGGCCTCCTTCTATTTATGCATACCACGAGAGTTTAATCTTTGATCCATCTTAGCCTCTCTTCTGTTTTTGTAATTACTTTATTTTCTTTTTCTTTCTTTTCTCTCTTATTGATGGACATCTCTTTTTTTTCCCCTTTTCTTTTCCTTCTTACCCCATTCACTCAATAACCTCCTTCTTCTCCACAGCCACCCTCTGACTTCCCCATTCTCTCTTTCATTAATAATAACAATAGCCTAGTGATCATAATCCAGAGACATGTAGGTGTTCTACTTCTGCTAAATCGAATGTCTAGTTTGTGGAAAGACATTTTGTGTGGATCATTGCGTAAGTCTTCATCTAACCTAAAAGACCATTAAACTCCTGATTTGCATTTTTTTTCAATACTTTTTAAAACTGAAATGCTAAGACTCCAGAATAAGAGAATGACCCAAGTACCCTAGTGATCCTTATGGCCTCTTCCTATTTATCTATACCACCAGAGTTTAATCTCTGATCAATCCCAGCCTCTTTTCTTACTTCTCTTTATTTTATTTTCTTTTTCCTTTTTATCGAAGCACGTCTCTCTTTTTTTTGTTTTTTTTCTTTCTTTTTCTTTCCTCCTCCCTTCGATCAGTGACCCCCACCTTCTCCTCCACAGCCAACCTATCTCTCTCTCTCTCTTATCTCCCTCCTCCTAATCTGACAAGTTCGCTATATATTACTTTTATTCCCAATTTTTAAGCAATTACAGGCCCCTCTTTCAACTGGCCACCAACTCCGTCGCCATTACAGCAGCCGGCCACCAACTATTGCAACCTTCTTTTTTCTTGTTCTCCATTTCTAATGGACATACAAACCATATATCATTTCTCCTTCCCCTCAGCTATGGTCGGCACTGTTGGATACAATCAATCCTGTACCAAGACGCAGTCGTACAACGTGTGCATATGAAACAATAAAATAAATCAAACCCGGGGCGAGTCGAGGACTCTGTCCTTAAGACGTATTGCTCCGGTATACTGTGCCCAACCGGTGTGAGCAATCGTCTCCCAGGATACAACGGGTACCTGTTCAGTTGAGCGGCACTGCTGAACTTGAACTCCTTCGAACGCTAGAGTGTCCTGACTTCTCCCGGACAATATGCAAGACTCACGTGCTACGAATGCAGAATGCTTATGAAATGCTTAGAGCTTGGTGTGTCTCAAATGAACACCCTTAGCCCTCTTTATATAGGGGAGTCGGTTGAAGAACAAGGAACCGTGATCGTTGGATCAAAACCGAAGTTTGATTTAGGCCGTTGGATTAAAACCTCCTATCTAGATTAGGAATGTTTAATCTCAGCCTTTAGATCGAAGATAGATAAGCAGGTTTAAACCTGGAGCGTTAGATGGAAACCATATTCGGTTAAGCGGTTAAGACAGTTTAAATCTCGGCCGTTAGATCAAAGCTGCCTCCCCACCACCGTTAGATCAAAACAAGTTGATCTCATTTAAACAGGAGGATAGTGTTAGTTTCAGATTTGAAACATAACCACTCAAACTGAAGAGATTCTGCACGCTGTTCGACATCGATCGATCACATCGATCGATCGATGTATACATCGATCGATCGATGTATCGATCGATGTACGTCAGAATCGTTCCTCACCTTTCTGTCCAACTTCGATCGATACATCGATCGATCGAAGTCAACATCGATCGATCGAAGTGATCGACTGATGTGAGACAGAAACATCGAAGCTCTCTGATCAACTTCGATCGATGACATCGATCGATCGAAGTGACATCGATCGATCGATGTCATCGATCGATGTCCGTCAGAAGCTCTTTTACACCACATGGACACATCCAACGTGATATTCCTCCATAAGGATGACACGTCACCCATCCACAACATTTTCCATCCACTTTGAGCATTAATTTCACATTCACACAACATCGTAATTGAGTGATTCCACATCCTAAAATTAACTACTCGCCACGTAGATAATTAAGGATTCATTAGTTTTCGATTATCATTATCGGAAACTCATTAAGCTCAAAGTACGTTGCTCAACCAAGTTTTGCAACATTCATTAATGGGCCAAAGCCCATTATCTTCCAATCTCCAACGATGGGCCAAAGCCCAAACCTTAAATTCTCCAACAATCCCCCACATGAATGGAAATTAATGCAGACACATATGCAGACTCTGAGGAGAAGTCAGACAAGAAAATATTGCATCAGAAGAGGTAGCTTCTGGCTTTGAACCTTTCATAGTGATGTACCATCGGATTCACTCGGCTAAATAGTGACTTGATGTCTTGAACTAGTCAGCCTTTGTTGTGAACCAAGACAATGATACTCACACAATATTTCCTTTAACACCCTTTTGGTTCTCATGGTTGTGTTCGTTTTGGCCATGAACAACCTGGTTTCAGAAAGTGTTTTCGAGAAATCTTGCCACCTAGACTTTCTCATAGAAGCGGCCCCACTTCACACTTACATAGGTGATTCCTATCAAGAGTATTCTGCCATACTCCACTTGACGCATCAAGATATAGGACATCATTAAAAGCCTTAGCTTACCCTAAAATCTCTGCAGACAGCACTTTTATCAGACGGAATGAGTAAGTGCTAACTGAATCTTCATAACTTAGTTGTCCCATTGAACCAAGATTCTGGGATCTCCAGTCAACAAGGTTGGGTTACCATTATAAAGATTCATGCATTATGGGCTTCAATCCCATTCCGTTTGTCAATCTTGACATCTGATCTCTAGGCAAGCCTTTTGTAAGCGGATCCGCAAGATTCTCCATTGATTTTATATAATCTATGGAAATCACGCCATTAGAGATCAACTGTTTAATGGTGTTATGTCTTCGACGTATGTGTCGTGACTTACCATTATAGATGCTGCTTTGAGCACGTCCTATAGCTGACTGACTATCACAGTGTATGCTAATAGGAGCGATTGGCTTAGGCCAGCACGGAATATCTTCCAAAAAATTCCGAAGCCACTCAGCCTCTTCCCCAGCTTTGTCCAACGCTATGAACTCAGCTTCCATAGTGGACCTAGCTATACAGGTTTGTTTCGTGGATTTCCACGACACAGCAGCACCACCAACAGTGAACACGTATCCACTGGTGGATTTCGAGTCTTTACTGTCTGATATCCAATTTGCATCGCAGTATCCTTCCAACACCGCTGGATATCTCGTGTAATGTAATCCAAGATTCATTGTGTATTTCAGATACCTCATCACTCTGTTAAGAGCTTTCCAATGATCATCACTTGGATTACTCGTAAATCTGCTCAACTTGTTTACTGAACAAGCTAAGTCTGGTCTTGTACAATTCGTTATGTACATCAGACTCCCGATTACCTGAGAATATTTTAGCTGGGCAACAGGTTCGCCTCGATTCTTTCTTAAGTGCATACTTAAGTCGAGCGGAGTCTTCACCGGTTTCACATCATCCATATTGAACCGTTTTAGGACAGACTCAATATAGTGTGTTTGTGACAACACGAGTCCCTCAGTCATCCTAGAAATCTTTATTCCTAGAATAACATTGGCAACTCCCATATCCTTCATATCGAAGTTTCTCGTCAACATCTTCTTTGTGTTTAAGATTATGTCCCGAGTACTTCCCATGATTAGCATGTCGTCTACATAGAGACACACTATCACATATGCATTCTGTGTGCTCTTTATATAGACACACTTGTCACACTCATTGATCTTGAAACCATTAGCTAACATGGCTTGATCAAATTTCAAGTGCCACTGCTTAGGCGCTTGCTTAAGCCCGTACAAGGACTTAACGAGTCTACAAACCTTAGACTCTTGTCCTGGAACCACAAACCCCTCGGGTTGTTCCATATAAATCTCTTCATCCAACTCACCATTCAGAAACGCAGTCTTTACATCCATCTGATGGATTTCCAAGTTATAGACTGCAGCAATTGCAACTAGCATTCTTATAGACGTGATCCTAGTCACTGGTGAGTAGGTGTCAAAAAAGTCAAAGCCTTCTTTCTGTCGATAACCTTTAGCTACCAACCTGGCTTTATACTTTTCAATAGACTCATCCTCTTTCAGTTTCTTCTTGAAAACCCACTTACAACCAAGTGGTTTACTTCCAGGTGGAAGATCAACCAACTCCCAAGTATGGTTTTGAAGAATCGAGTCTATTTCACTGTCAACTGCTTCTTTCCAGAATGGTGCTTCTGGAGTTGACATAGCCTCGGAAAAGTTCCTTGGCTCATTTTCTACCATATAGGTTAGAAAATCTGGTCCAAACGAAGTTGGCATTTTGGCACGCTTGCTTTGACGAAGTTCCTCATCTCCTTGAGGAGTCGCCTCACGCAATCGCTTACCAAGTCTTGTTACTTCTTGAATTTTGTCTTTCCTCGGAAAGACATCTTCAAAGAACACTGCATTCCTTGACTCCATGATAACGTTTTCATGTATGTCAGGAATATCCGATTTGTGCACCAAGAATCGATATGCACTACTGTTAGTTGCATAACCAATGAATATGCAATCAA
>AP025044.1:4700165-4735392 GCA_036186865.1 Eustoma russellianum
TAACCAATGAATATGCAATCAACTGTTTTAGGCCAAATTTTAACTTGTCTTGGTTTTGGTACAGCAACCTTCGCCAGACACCCCCACACTTTCAAATATTTGTAACTAGGCTTGTAGCCTTTCTAAAGCTCGAATGGGGTTTCACCCATCTTTTTAGATGGAATTCTATTTAAAATGACGTTGGCTGAGAGGATTGCTTCCCCCCACAAGTTCTGAGGTAAACCCGAACTTATCAACATAGCATTCATCATCTCTTTAAGAGTACGGTTTTTGCGTTCAGCAATACCATTCGATTGAGGTGAATATGGTGCAGTCGTTTGATGAATAATGCCACTTTCTGAACAGAATTCATAAAACGGTGTATCATATTCGCCACCTCTATCACTACGAATTGTTTTAATTCGTTTGCTAAGTTGATTCTCAACTTCATTTTTATAATCCTTGAAAGCATCAAGGGCCTCGTCTTTGCTACTTAGCAAATATACATAACAGTATCGTGTGCAATCGTCGATAAAAGTTACGAAATACTTTTTACCTCCTCTTGTTTGCACAAACTTTAAATCACACACATCGGTATGAATTAAATCCAAAGGTTCAGTGTTCCTTTCTATTGAAGGAAATGGCGCCTTTGCCATCTTCGCTTCAACACATATTTGACATTTTCCTTTGTTATTAAAGTCCAGTTTGGGCAATAAGTCAAGATTACTCATACGTTGTATTGACTTGTAATTAACATGTCCCAAACGAAAATGCCATAAACAAGAAGATTCAAGCATGTAAGCAGAAGAGGAAGCAATTTTATTAGCCTCTGCGGGTAAATCTCTTTTGGGTACAATAGTGATGACATTCAATTTAAACATCCTATTTGACAAATACCCTTTCCCCAAATACATGCCATTTTTCGAAAGAATAACTTTATTGGATTCTAACACTAGTCTAAAACCATGCATGACTAGAAGAGATCCAGATACTAAATTCTTCCGAATATCAGGGACGTGTAGCACATTCTGCAGAGTCAGATGCTTCCCTGATGTGAGCTTCAGAACAACTTTGCCCTCGCCTTCAATCTTCGAGGAGGCCGAGTTTCCCATGAAAAGTTGTTCATTGTTCCCGGGCTGATACTCCGTGAACATCTCTCTGCTGGAGCAAACATGTCTAGTGGCGCCAGTATCAAGCCACCACTCGCGTACGTTCCCCACAGCATTACACTCTGACACCACTGCACAGAGATTCAGGTCATCCATTGCGTCGACCAGATTTGCTTTCGCTTTATTCTGATTTTGATTCTTTTTGGGCTTCCTGCACTCACTGCTTCGATGCCCTGGTTTACCACAGTTATAACACTTACCTGTGAACTTCTTTGCAATTTCCTTGCCCTTGGAGTTCACACTCAAAGTGTTATGCTTCTTCTTGTTCTTTGCCTCAGCAACATAAGCTTTGGCTTGACCAGAAGACATGGATGGCTTTCTTTCGGAGCGACGGTTGTCCTCCTCAATCCGAAGACGGACTATCAAATCCTCCATCTTCATCTCCTTTCGCTTGTGTTTGAGATAGCTCTTGAATTCCCTCCACGAAGGAGGCATCTTCTCAATCACAGCCGCAACTAGGAAAGATTCACTGAGCGTCATGCCCTCCTCTTCCATTTCAGAAACCAACATCTGTATTTCTTCCACCTGCGAAATTACAGTTTTGGAATCTAACATTTTATAGTCAAGAAATTTCCCAACTATCAACTTTTTAGTACCCGCATCTTTTGTGCGGTACTTTTTGTCCAAAGCCAACCATAATGCTTTTGCAGTTTTAAAAGTACAAAATATGCCATAGAGAGAATTATCTAGGCATCCAAGAATCAAATTTAAACAACAGAAGTTTGTGTATGCCCAGGCCTCAGCACCCAAGGCATTCTGCATATTCTGTTGTTGATCCTCCACAGGCTCAACCACAGGTGGATCCTCGCTGAGCATTCTGGCCAACCCCAACGCAGTGAGGTAAAACAACATCTTTTGCTGCCACCTTTTGAAGAAGCTTCCAGCAAATTTCTCCGGCTTCTCCACCTGAGCAGTAGTGGCAGCCGGATTCATTTGAGGCCCTCCAGTAGGTGCCAACGGAACCGCATTAATCTGTGGTTCGACAGCAACATTGTTTGCCCCTTCTGGTGCGGACACGGAGTGAGCACCATTGAAGCCGTGAACAGAGTTTGAGCTCTCGTTCTCCATTCCTGTTCAGTTAGATCAAACGTAGAGATCAGAACTATCACAGGTTCAAGAATGAGTAGAAAGAGACTGCAAAACAGTACGAAACTGCTTTTGCGTGGAAAGAAAAAAAAAACGGTACAGAAATTAATTGAATGTAATACGTCTTAAGATTGTTGGATACAATCAATCCTGTACCAAGACGCAGTCGTACAACGTGTGCATATGAAACAATAAAATAAATCAAACCCGGGGCGAGTCGAGGACTCTGTCCTTAAGACGTATTGCTCCGGTATACTGTGCCCAACCGGTGTGAGCAATCGTCTCCCAGGATACAACGGGTACCTGTTCAGTTGAGCGGCACTGCTGAACTTGAACTCCTTCGAACGCTAGAGTGTCCTGACTTCTCCCGGACAATATGCAAGACTCACGTGCTACGAATGCAGAATGCTTATGAAATGCTTAGAGCTTGGTGTGTCTCAAATGAACACCCTTAGCCCTCTTTATATAGGGGAGTCGGTTGAAGAACAAGGAACCGTGATCGTTGGATCAAAACCGAAGTTTGATTTAGGCCGTTGGATTAAAACCTCCTATCTAGATTAGGAAGGTTTAATCTCAGCCTTTAGATCGAAGATAGATAAGCAGGTTTAAACCTGGAGCGTTAGATGGAAACCATATTCGGTTAAGCGGTTAAGACAGTTTAAATCTCGGCCGTTAGATCAAAGCTGCCTCCCCACCACCGTTAGATCAAAACAAGTTGATCTCATTTAAACAGGAGGATAGTGTTAGTTTCAGATTTGAAACATAACCACTCAAACTGAAGAGATTCTGCACGCTGTTCGACATCGATCGATCACATCGATCGATCGATGTATACATCGATCGATCGATGTATCGATCGATGTACGTCAGAATCGTTCCTCACCTTTCTGTCCAACTTCGATCGATACATCGATCGATCGAAGTCAACATCGATCGATCGAAGTGATCGACTGATGTGAGACAGAAACATCGAAGCTCTCTGATCAACTTCGATCGATGACATCGATCGATCGAAGTGACATCGATCGATCGATGTCATCGATCGATGTCCGTCAGAAGCTCTTTTACACCACATGGACACATCCAACGTGATATTCCTCCATAAGGATGACACGTCACCCATCCACAACATTTTCCATCCACTTTGAGCATTAATTTCACATTCACACAACATCGTAATTGAGTGATTCCACATCCTAAAATTAACTACTCGCCACGTAGATAATTAAGGATTCATTAGTTTTCGATTATCATTATCGGAAACTCATTAAGCTCAAAGTACGTTGCTCAACCAAGTTTTGCAACATTCATTAATGGGCCAAAGCCCATTATCTTCCAATCTCCAACGATGGGCCAAAGCCCAAACCTTAAATTCTCCAACAGGCACCACCACTTTGTCCTCAAACAAATCTTAGCAACTCTCACTTTTGCTTTTTCTTTAGGACAAAGAATGTAGAATGATGCAATACAACGAAATCAAAGCATAAGATTTTTACCTGTAATGGTTGTCTGTCGGTTGCTACCCAAAATGAACGCCTCTCTCTTCTTCTCTTTTTCTTTTGCCATAAGTTGGGTTTGGGCTTTGGGGATTTCCATCCCATTGTAAAGAAATTCCTACCAGACGGTAACAACAACCATCATATCCAGTATATTCATTCCAACGACAGTAAACTATCGCTAGGGTATGATGGTGAGCAGCAGTAAAACAATAACTCTATACCATGAGTTAGAGAGTTTGATTTCAATAAGACTTTCGGCTTTATATGTACCTACATAGATATCAGAATACTAGGTTTTTTACGACACGTCAAAGTCTTGAAAATCATTTTTGAGAAAGTAATTTCAAGTTTCCGCTTGTTTAAAAATTTAAAATGCATAAAACCAGATTTCATTCTGAACAAACATAAAATTAATTAACCCTTTTTTATTAAAAAAAAAATACACATACATAGTTTGAAAGTAAAACTCCTTTTTTTTCCCTCAGGCAGAAGAATTAATACATCTAATGGGATTTATTTAACTTAGTAATCAATACTATTTTGCTTAATATATACTCTATTTATAAAGAGTCACCTCTTAGTACATCAACCAGGTAGCCTATAAATAAAAACATTCCATTTAATTTGGTAACATATCTTTCCAAAATACACATTCTCCAAATGTTTTCGCGCTTCGTTTTATCATATAAAGTATAAACTCAACTTTATCACAATAGTAACAAATCTACTGTTCTTTTACATTTATTGACTAATAGCACAACATATTGATTTTTGCGTAACAGTTGTTCGGAAGTTTATTAAGATTGAGAATTAGACAAGGCACAAACTCCAAAGACGTGCACTATCTAGCCTTAAAAAATATTATGAATGACGTAAATTAAACGACTCAACAATTTTCTAAAAGATATGTGTCTTAATGTCTACAAAAATCCGGAATAAAAAGCTCAGGACTACAAAAAAATCTTAAGTCTGACTGATTTTGGAATAAAAAACCGAGGATATAACGAAAAATTTGCATACTATTTAAATATCAGTTAGATATGTGCATCTCTGGATATAATATACTACCTGTAAACAAGAAGACACTGAAATTCAGAAATTTTCTGTGTGTATGTTCATTTCATTGTACATGTATTTGTAGCTGTTGTATCTACGTTTACAAGAAAAACAATCAATCAAATCAATCTATGATTACGCTAATTCCTATAATCACGTTCCTATGATTACGGCATTATTACAACATTCATTTCTGAATCTTCTTCTACATGGTAAGTCAAATCCTTTCCATACTAACACTCTCTCTCAAGTTGAACCACGGGGTCTACGATGTTCAACTTGCACAATATAGCTGAGAATGACCTTCCGTTGATAGCTTTAGTCAGTACATCTGCCAGTTGGTCTTCAGACCAGACAAAGGGTAGCGTGATAAGCCCAGTATCTAGTTTCTCTTTGATGAAATGGCGGTCGATCTCCACATGCTTGGTGCGGTCATGTTGTACTGGATTTTCTGATATACTGATTGAGGCTTTATTGTCACAGAAGAGCGGTGTAGGCTGATTAACTGGCAAGCCCAAGTCTCTGAACAGTTTATGTAACCAAAGTATTTCTGTGATTCCTTTCACAATGCCTCGGAACTCTGCCTCGGCGCTTGATAGTGCTACAACTTTCTGCTTTTTACTCATCCAGGTAACCAGATTTCCTCCCACAAGTGTAAAGTATCCAGAGGTAGATTTTCTGTCCACGAGGTTTCCTGCCCAGTCAGCATCAGTATACGCCTGAATGTCAAGATGTCCATTGTCCTGAAAAACGATTCCTCGACCAGGAGTAAATTTCAAGTATCGCAAAATACGCATAACAACATCCATATGATGTTCTTGAGGAGAATGCATAAATTGACTAACCAAACCTACAGCAAATGCAATGTCAGAGCGAATATGAGACAAGTAAATTAACTTACCAACAAGTCGCTGATACTGACCTTTGTCTGCAGGTGGTGCACCGTCGACTACCTGTAATTTGTTATTTAATATCATAGGAGTATCACAAGGTTTACAGTCAAGCATACCTACCTCTGCAAGAAGATCAAGGATATAATTTCTTTGTGAGATATATATCCCAGATTTGGACCTAAGGACTTCAATTCCGAGAAAGTACTTGAGACCCCCGAGATCCTTCATTTCAAACTTATTGAACAAATGCTGACGGAGTCGAGTCATTTCTTCTTTGTCGTCACCGGTAATGATCATGTCGTCAACATATATTATTAGGCAGGTTACTCTCTCCCCTCTCCGCTTTATGAACAATGTATGGTCTGCATTACTCTGGGCATACCCGTCTTCCTTCATTACATCGGTGAACCTTCCAAACCAGGCTCGAGGAGGTTGTTTTAGCCTATACAAGGACTTCCTTAGTCAACATATTTCATTTTTTCCAAATTCTGTTGTGAAGCCAGGAGGCGGATCCATGTATACTTCTTCTTTCAGATCACCATGAAGAAAATCATTTTTTACATCAAATTGTCGCAAGGGCCAGTTTCGAGTAGCTGCGATTGAGAACAAGACTCGAATGGGTCAATTCGGACTACTGGCAAGAAGGTCTCTGAATAATCTAGGCCATAAGTTTGTGTGTATCCTTTAGCTACCAGTCGGGTCTTATGTCGTTCTATACTCCCGTCCGCCTTGTACTTATTGATGAATACCCATCTACACCCAACTGGTCTTTTTCCTGGAGGTACGACACATTTTTCCCATGTTTTCATTTTTCTGGAGAGCACTTATTTCATTAAGCATGGCATCTTTCCACTCTGGTCGTTGAAGTGCGTCTTCAACACTTCTTGGAATCTCCTCATAACAGAGTTTTCCAAAGAATCCTTGGGCAATGTTACTTACTTTGTTTCTGGAAGATTTCAGAGGATAACGAGAGGTTCTAGATATTTTGTCAGGTGAGTATCGATCTGGGGGTATTCCTCAGTTTTGCCTTGGAGGTAAGTTTCGGCTCTCTTGTTCTTCCTGCAATGTGTCAGTAGGGTACATGGGGGGGTCTGGAATATGTTCGGGATCATATGGGAGTATAGTAGGAGAATTACTACCATTTTTATCAGAAGACAAAAGAATAGACTGCTCATTATCAATATCATCACTTCTTACCTCTGACCGGGCATTCGTTTCCGTTTGATCATTGGATGGTACCTCAGCACCAGGAATGTCTTTGTCTGGAGCTATAGCATAGTCGGCGTCATCTACTGATCGTGTTGGAATGGTCTCCGAGTAGTTATAGTGTGACCGCCAATCTAAGGTTCCATCATTAGCATAGGGCTCCCCCTGAACCCGAGATTGGGTATGGTAATAAAATTCGGTTTCAACAAAGGTGCAATTCATGGTGATATGGATACGATGGGTTCTGGGATTGTAGCAACGATACCCCTTTTGGGTGGTGGCATAGCCAACAAAAATGCATTTGTCAGCACAAGGATCAAGTTTGGTACGTTCGCTTTTGGGATTATGGACAAATACAGTGCAACCAAACACTCTTGGGGGAAGGGTACAGATAGAAGGAAGCGGATGTTGAGTGGATAGTATTTGTAAGGGTGTTTGAAATTGAAGAGCTTTAGTAGGCAGGCGATTTGTGAGGTAAGCAGCAGTGGACACAGCCTCAGGCCAGAAACTCATCGGGACACGAGACTCGAACATCATGGCTCTCGCCATTTCTAATAGAACTCTATTTTTTCGTTCAGCCACCCTATTTTGTTCGGGTGTATGTGCACAGGAAGTCTGGTGGATGATCCCATGTTCAGAGAAAAAATGTTGTAAATCCCCATCAAGATACTCACCCCCATTGTCAGATCGTAACATTTGAATAGTAGTGTGGTATTGGGTTTTGACCATGTTATAGAAGACACGAAATTTTTATGACACCTTGGATTTATTTTTAATGATGTACACCCACGTCATTCTAGAAAAATCATCCACAAAGAGTACAAAGTATCTAAAACCAAGGGGTGTATTATATGGAGAAGGACCCAAAACATCTGAATGTACTATAGAAAAAATCTGATCAACACGAGTATTATTTTGAGGATACGAAGCCCGAGTTTGTTTTGCCCTGAGGCAAGTATCACACTGCAAGGTTGTAGTTTTGGAAGTAAACAAAGTAGGAAATAAGTGTTTCAAATTTGCAAATGAAGGGTGACCTAGTTAGCGATGCCACAACCATAACTGTCGGGTACCTGTCCCGGTGGCTAGATTAGACTGTCTCTGTTGCGCCACCGCATCGACAAAGTACAGTCCGTGGCGTTCAGTACCACGCCCAATGATCTTCCTGGTACGAATGTCCTGTAAGATGCAAAAAGAGGGATACATCAGAACGACACAGTCAAGTTCTTTTGTAAGCTGACTAACAGATAGTAATTTAGTGGACAATTTAGGAACATAAAGGCAGTTTTTTAGTGTAATGTGAAGGGTAATAGTGACTGTGCCGCCACTAATCACTGGAATGGATGTGCCATCGGCAGTCTCAACGTTCTTTTTGGTTGGAGCAGTACGGGATATGAAGTCATTAGGGTCATAGGTCATAGTATCAGTAGCGCCACAGTCAAAAATCCATGGGCCAGTGGTTTGGGTATTGTGATAAACATGGTGGGCGAATGAAGTATTTGGAGTGTTAGGGGTTGATATGACAATTTTTTGGAATTTTAGGGGCAAATTGGGTAGTGGGCGGAAGCTGGGGTCAAATTGGGTAGTGGGCGAAAGCTGAGGGTCTGTAGGGAACAAATTACGGGGTTCATTTGCCATTATGGTTAAGTCAGGGACCTGAACACAATTTGCAGAAACAGCAGGATTCATATGAAATTTATCCAAAACATCAAGGGTTAAATTATTAATTTCGGGGGGGGGGGGGGGGGGGGGGGGGGGGGGGGGTTGGATATAAATGGGATAGGGTTAGGGTTATCTCTAACCCTAATAACTCCAGATGTAGCGGCGGCTGCCACTCCTGCGTCTCCTTCTTCATCTGGTTCTGCCCATCTCTGGAATTCTTTCTCTTTTCCATGCCTGTCTCCGGTGGAATCACAGTCTTTCCTGCTGTTCTCACCTTCTCCGGTGATTTGAGTGGCGGTAGTTTGGTTCTTCTTCTTGTACTCCTCCCACCAGTCGGGCAGTCCATGGAGTTTGAAACATTTCTCCCTAATATGCCCCTTTTTCTTGCAGTGTGTGCATTCTTGGAGATTTTTCTCATCCCCCCGCCGTGATGGTGGTCCTGAACGGGGGTTGTTGCCTCCTTTCCGTGGTGGGTCATTTAGGCCCTTTCCATGGTTTCCTGTCCCTTTACCCGTAAGTCCCTGTCCTAAATGCACCCCAATGATGCTTCTGAGGGGCTGAGCTTCAATAATCTGTCCTCTGTGTCAGATCTACGAAGTTCTCCATATGCGTCCTCTGCGGTAGGCCGTGGGTCCCTTTTCAGTATCTCCTTTTTTGTGGCTACGAATCTGTCATCAACAGCCATTAACAGTTGGTAGAGGCACTGTTCTTGTATAAACTGGTTGAATTTTTGAATGTCCCTTGGACATTCCATGGGGTTAGGGCTCCTGTTATCAATGGTTCTCCATAGGTTTTGTAATTGGTTCCAGCAATCGTCCAACGAACCTGTGCCTTGCTTTAATGTAAAATCCCGTTTGTGCAAATCATAGATCTGTAGTGGGTCTACTCTTGACCCGTATGTAATGGCTAACCCGTCCCAAAGTGCTTTTGCGGTTGGGTAGCTTGAGGCATTGTTGAACAAGTTTTCGTCCATATTATCTATCATCCAGGTGAAAACAAGTTGGTCATCTTGTTCCCACTTGGTATAGTGTGCGTGAGTTGGCAGGGATGGTGGAGGAACCCCTGTAATGTGGGCGCTCCTCCCCCCTGCCCACTATTGCTCTTCGCATTAAATTACACCACAAAGGGTAATTTTCAGAAGTCAGTTTTACTTTTATGACCAGATTGTCCGATATGGTTGAAGGTTGGACAGGATTCACTAGTGCTGGAATAATTTGGCTCTGGAGAAATTTTGCGAATTCAGCGGAGATGTCAAAGTTATCAGGAATTTTAGGCATTTTTTCTGATGTCTCTGGTACCTCTGGCTGATTTTCAGGATCGTGTGACATGTTTGATGGTTTTTGCAGGAAAAAATGGGTAAATGGCAAGGGATTTGGTCACGATATGAGGACAAGGTAAGGGCAAATACTGCACTTGGCGAAAGGTACGGTAAGAACAGATATTGCACTTGGTGAGAAAGGTTGAAAACAGATACTATGGTGAGGGATGGTAAATGGCAATGAGGAAAGTAATTCTGAGCCAAGTAGTTGCCCAGAAAAACACAGTAAGGCAATGATGAACACACAATTCTGAGCCAATATGGTCCCAGAATTTGCAGGGAGCAAGAAACAGGCTTGACTAAGATCTAGTCTGCTCTGATACCATGTAAACAAGAGCAAAATAAGACATTGAAATTCAGAAATTTTCTGTGTATATTTTTGATGTGTATGTTCATTTCATTGTACATGTATTTGTAGCTGTTGT
Source organism: Eustoma russellianum (assembly GCA_036186865.1). Taxonomy (NCBI): domain Eukaryota; kingdom Viridiplantae; phylum Streptophyta; class Magnoliopsida; order Gentianales; family Gentianaceae; genus Eustoma; species Eustoma russellianum. The sequence continues at coordinate 4,710,456 of AP025044.1, forward strand.
ATCTACGTTTACAAGGAAAACAATCAATCAAATCAATCTATGATTACGCTAATTCCTATAATCACGTTCCTATGATTACGACATTATTACAACATTCATTTCTGAATCTTCTTTTACATGGTAAGTTAAATCCTTTCCATACTAACACTACCCGAGTTTTAAATGACTTACATCGTAAATACGGGTGCATCATATCTTGATAAAACCCATTGGCATTTCGGGAATTCGATTTTTCTTATGTATAGATTAACTAGTCATTTACTTAAATAGTTTAGAGCCAGTATATATATAGAAACTACATATATAAATAAGTTATCTCCCTGAGTGTGTGTACGTGTGTATATGTGTCTAAAGATGTAAATAAATAAATAGTTACACACGTTATATATGTGTGTTCACGTAAAAAGAACTATTACACTAAATTTGCTCTTTAGGGTTGTTTTATTTTGAGTGATTTATATAGACATAGCTTGCTCTGTCTCAAACCAAACTAATAAGCAACGGATCAATATTACACCTAGAGATTGCATGAGTTCTTCAAATTTCTTAAACGTAATGCTTTTTAACTTTTCGGAATATATATAATTTTTTTGAGAGCTAAAGGCAAAATCCCTTGCTATGAGGCTCCATCGTTCCAGCCATGAAATATTATGGAGAATGAAAATCAGATGTTCAGCGGCTTCCTAGGTTGGATGAGATATCATACAGTGACCCACACAAGCTGTCCCTACAAACTAGCAGAAGCAGAGCACCTCTCAAAGTGTCCCGTACAAACTAACAGAAATAGAAACCCACATTGTGCGTATTTTCGGAATCAAATCTAAATTGGAATACCAACGGTATCATATCCGAGTGCTTTCAGAATATAACTTTTGATGACCGTGTAAAATACTTTATGGACTTTAACTTATGAGTCACTCTAGGTTTCGATTCTATAACCTCGATTTAATACAATATCATATCTATAGTGACATCTGTTCCAACAAAACTAAATTCATCAAATATTTTAAGTTTCCATACACAGTAAATGTAAAAAATTGAAACTGCGAGCAGGAAATCAGCAACACGGCACGCGCGAAATGGACAGGTGGAAAGCGACCAGTACGTGTATCTGTCATAGTACCTCGCAGGTGGATTTTATTTTGTCGGGACATTGCACTAACCGGACGTGTGTCCCTAAAGTAGGTCCCACATTTCGATAAGGGCAGCCTTCCTGCATTTATGTCCTGTTGGATTTGTCACGAGATAATGCGCCCCCTATGTCCTTTCCTTTTATGACCAAGAAATTTCCCCTTTTGTACCACATTTTGTGTTTTTTGTCCCACATTTTGGGTGCCTGCCCTTTTTAGGGTAATAGACTTAGGAAATTATAAACATGTTGGGGAAATTTTAAAAGTTATTAGCGTAGTCGTAATAAAAAAAAAATCTAAAGAAAAAATTTCTAAAATAAATTTGACATAATTTGAAAATGACATCTTAAAAATCTTCAGAAGTATTTATTAGTGTCATTTAAGAAACCACATTTAGACGGCACTACAAAGTACGTATAACTAATAAACTAATTTCGGATCAGAAAAGATGTTTTTGATGGATGCAAAACCAACCAGACCGGAAGGCTTTGGCAGGCACGTCAAAGAACTTGGACGACACTATCAGGTCAGTCCAAAGGCCTAGACGGTCATGTCATGTTCATCCAAAGACATGGATGTCATAAATATAAATATATACATTTATATAGGCTTCCATGCAACCACAAATTCTAAACCCTGAAATTGGGATTCAAAATTTCGCATTTGATAAGAGACTGGAAGTTAATTTGTAAGAAGTCTGGTCCTATAAGTCCAAAAATTTCAAAATACACAACATTGGATAAATTTACTCGGCACGCATTGATGATTGTCGGAATAGGAGAACATAAAGATGATATTGAATTCGTTTGTAGATGGTCACGTTCAGGTCCGAATAAATGTGAAGGGTTTGATTGTGATGTCACCACAATATACGATGATGAAAATCTGAGACAAGCACTAAAATGTTACCCACAATCGACAAAGTTCATCACACATTCTGTTTTTAAAAAGGGTCAAAGCATCATTGGAGTTAGCACTCCAAAAGTCAAACGCATCGTCGAAGAAATCATGCAACTCGTGAAAAGACCCGCTACTTGAAGTATAATGATAGCTAGAAAGGTTTAGTCCATAATTTGTATGATAATTGTTATGTTTGATAACCTATACAATATGAGTATTGTAGTGTATGTTTTTTAATGTTTTCTCGCGAACTGTACCATTTATATTGACTGAGAAGCGTGCAATAATGGAAATAACTATTCCTTTCCATAATTCATAAAATGGGTTTGTATTTATGAGTGATATAATTAGTATATGATCTAGAACTAACAGCAACTTGATCAAGAATGTCGAAATTTAGAAGCACAAACTTATGGGTGTAATTTTCATGTTATTTTTAACACGAGAACAGAACAAGAAACTCTTGGAAAGTTTTTAGCATTACATAAAAGCCTTAAAAGAAGTTTGATATAGTTTTTTAGATCTAAAAAAGGTGAATAAAAAATAGAAACTTTAAGAAAAAGTTGCGAATTTTATTGTCAGCGGAATGGGTTATTTTATAATTGCTAACTAAATAAAATAAAGAAAATATTTCGACCCCATTTACTAAAAGTAGAAGGGTTTAGAAGCAAAGGATATTACCATATAAGTATTGGTTGCATACAGAAGTTGAATACAGGAATGCCGGCCCACCACTTAGGATTGTGCTAGGTCTCTCTCATTTTCATTACACATTATATCAACCTAAATTTGTCACAAATTTCCAAATGTGTAGGTCAAGTATGCTGACCCGTTGATGTTTGATATCTTTTATAAAATTTGACTCATGCCACATATATTAAGGATCAAAAAGCTAAATTTCTAGTTGTTAGGGTTTCCACTATCTCAGATGCATGAATGATGTAAATCAAAAACTAACGGTCTCTTAAATTGGTAAGTCAATAGACAGATAACCTATACGAGGAGCCTATTGTAAATCAGTCTGCAGCACAACACCAAATTGGGTCGGATTCAGGCATTTAACCTTCAGACATAGACAACAATATTGCTCGCCCGCTACACGTGTCTTGGTTTGAATTTACACATTTCTAGAGCAATATTTCTATCTAAATACCAACTAAGCCATGTCATGGAGGTCATGTCCCATATATTCTGTTTTATATATAGGAGATAGTTGTTTATCGCATTATCGATCTTACTTTGACCTTGAAGACTCTTATTGTTCTAGTCCCACGGAATTTTATGAAGGATGTACATCATAATGCCCAGTAGCCTTTTAAGTGGGTAGTTCTTGTATGGTGACCACAAGGTATCAAACTCAAGCCCGATCCGGTATAAGGAGCTGGCGATAGAACTCTAACACTAATATTGTGGTCGCCAAGAGTCGAACCGACGACCTTTTGTAATGCAATCTATCACAGGAATACCAACTAAACTACGTCTTAAGCGCCATTATATATCTTATCTAACATATTACATGGGGCACAATAATACATATAACATAATTTTAACTGTTTTAATATAAAATGAAACAGAAGATATAAAAAGTGTATCCTTGATTTATATGTAAAAAGTTAAAATTTAGTTTCTGAACGTGGGATTTAATTTTTTTTTATCATGATTTTAGGCAAATATTGTGATCCTAACATATCACTTTCTTCAGAAGAATGAAGAAACCATTGACAATCTACTCTTCTCTTAAATATGTAATCATTTGTCATTATTGGCATGCGTATATAATATCACTTTTAAATTGACTAATTTATATATTACCTTTGTTAATTTAAAGATTTGTCTTACGTTTACCTCTCTTAATCCTATACTTAGCACATATAACTTCAGTACCACCCATGTTTTTCTTATGTAAAATCACCCCATAAGGGAAAGCACTTTCTTGACTTAAAACCGTCTTATGATAAAATAATTATCTTGAGTTATTTAATCTTCTCAAAATTTATAATACCATCTGAAAACTAATTATAAATCATTACATATAAAAGTATTCATCAATAAAGGCTTTTAATTTATAGTAGAAGGTCATCGGAGAAATGGCATAACAAAAATGAAAAGGAGTCTATCAAAAACATGAAAAGGAGATCTTATAACCATTCCAAATAATAATATAGGGATAATTACCTTTTCTTCTCATATACTTTGACGAATTAATTTTAAGATCTTTTTTGTAGTTAGTTTTCAAATTTTCAGTAAAATAAAAATAAGATTTTTAGTCAAAGCTAACTGTGGTATACTTTTAGTCTAAACATACATAAAGTGCAAATATATAAAAAAAATTCAACTAAAGGGTGATTATCAAAGCACAAGAAGACAAAACGTTAAAAAAATTATTCCTTCAATAACTTTAACAGAAAATTAGGTTTCTATTTTAGTCTAAATAAGTATAAAAAATATTTAAAAAAAAATTTCATAATCGGTTTGCCAAGACACTTGAGATCAAATGTGATTATTTTTTTTTGTTGAAGCTTCAAAAGTAATTATCGTAATCTACCGAGACTAGCCGTTATAGTATAATTAGGGACTTAGATATCTTCTATATTTTATGTTGACTTTGTATTTTTTTTATTTTTGTCTTTTATTATTTGTGAATATATACAGATATGGTTATCTTAACTATTTGTGTTTACTATATTCATTCAATAATACACTAGTGCTCTAGTACACTAGTACAGTAACACGCCATATTCTATTATTATATATAGAGCTGAATGTCTCACTGAAAGCAAACTCTCTATCTCTTTAGATGGAAATATTGTTTGCATGTTTCTCATCATCTCCAGACTCTAGCGATAACTTTTGTTGTAAATAGAATATAATATATATATATATCGTTGTTGTTTAAGACGCAGTTAAAGACATGTAGTGGAAGGTTAAAAGTAGCAAGATGAGATCATAGGAGGCCTCATATGAGACAAAATATGAGGCCTCCAATCACGCGACGTTTCGTGTACAAAAAGATCCGTTGTTTACTTTGTTTTAAAAAAAGGTTTTTTTATACAGGTGGCATCGCGTGATTGGAGGCATCATGACTCTATACCTCACATCTCATCCGAAAAGTATCACCAATTATGTGTGTCTTGAAACTCTAAATTAAAGTTTTTTTTTTTCAACCCTAGCAACGTGGACTGCTTTGCTGATTCTTTCTCCACCGCCTCGAGTTTCTAGGAGTATCAGTTTGAAGAAAATAAGAGAAAATCGCGTTTTCCCTTAAACTATAAATACGGTCTAAAAATTACAAAGTTGTTTCTGGTGCTCAATGTTTTTGTGTTCGCACAATATCTTATAAGATCGGATTGTTTTTTATCTGATGTACATCGTTTTATCTTAGGCTTCGTACAAAAGACTACTTCTACTGTCCGAAAGGCCACAAAGGACAAAAAATATACTATTTAATTCTCAACCTGAATATTTTATCAAGTTGGTTTATTTTTACAGTAGTTTTCACATTTTCAGCTAATATTGATGCCGTCGCCACCACCAACAACCTCCGCCTCTAGCTTACCCACGTGTCGCCTCCATCTACCACCACCACCACCATTGCTACCTCCATCCTCCACCATCTTTCTCTCTCTGTTTGAAGATCACCAAAACTCGACTCTTTTGCATAAAAATGTTAAGAAACGGATATAAGAACATATAGTAGAATGGACAAGTTTGATGGCTTGAGACGTGTATTAAGAATATTTGCCCCTACTAGTTGCTGCAAAGGTTGTAGACAAATTTCTTCTTAGGATACAACAACAAACAAGTTTCTAATCCAGCAATAAGGAATGAAACCAAATGAACTTTTCAAATTGAGAGTGTATAATGTAGGAAGAAGAACTTTGATTGTTAGAATTAACTTGTGATCAAGATGTCTTGAAATGTGTTGCAATAGCCTTTTTATAGGCTCTTGAACTTTATTTCAAACGTTTCTAGCCGTTGAATGGTGATTGGATATGTCCCTTGGTGCATAAGTTGCAACATTATATGAAAAGTCACATCTGTTGAGCACATCGATCGATCGATGTCTCACTGAGAGCTTCAACTTTTTATCCAAACTACTTCGATCGATCCATGTATCGATCGATGTCGTATCGATCGATATATGTTGGACAGTGTACTTCAACTTTGCACTCAGGGTACATAGATCGATGTGATCGATCTATGTCCAACAAAATACTAAGCTTCATTTTCAGACCACTTGGATCGATCCATGTCACTTCTATCAATTACATCGATCGACCGAAATGTACATTGATCGATCTATGTGGTCATGTGCCAAGTTATACTTGCTTTCTTAAGCTTCAATTCACTTCCATTCTTCTTTCCATTGACTTTACAAAATATTATAATCAAGTTATTCTTGCCTTGCCTTTACAAACTAATATAACAATCCTCCACTTAATTCGTAAAGCAATTTATGACAGTTCTGTTAGAAAATGACGAAAAACAAGCGATACAATAATCAAAGAGAAGCCGAGACGAGTTTCAAGATAACTCTGTCCTTAAAGCAATTTAGCCTCTACCAATGAGCAATATAGACAAATAGACTAATGTTTCCCAAGATATAACGGCTTTCTTCCTTTCTTTTGGTGTAAGAGAAGAAGATTGAACTTGATGTTGAATAGATTGATAAGGAGATTGCAGAGGAATGAGAAAGAATGATGACAACTTTTCTTAGTTTTTCAAGATTTTTCTATTATGGTTGAAGATACCAAAGTCTACTATATATAGACCTTAGGGTGTGTTAAAGACGACTTTTGAAACTTGTCTCAACATGGTTTCAACCTCCAATGGCCGTTGTTTACCGTTCATAGGCGAAGGGAGATGAACATTGGACCAAAAGATGCAATTCAAAGTGAAAAGTTCTGTCCGTTGGCACATCGATCGATCAAAGTTGGACAGAATGCTTCCAGTGTTTGCATCATACCATATCGATTTACATCGATCGATCAATGTCCCTTACATAGATCGATCCAAGTTCCAAAATATTTAACTTTATTCCAGCTTTCACTTGGTTCGATCCAGTCTAAACATGGATCGATCAAAATGACCTATTTCAAGTTTAAAGTGTTCATTACAATCATTTCAAACTCCCAAACAACATCATATATGTTCTATATAAGTTTGGATTACTTGATAAAATACTTAAATGTACTTTCCAACAATTCCACTGTGTATGCTTCTCGGAAAGGTCTGAACTTACCGTTTCTCAGCCCTTGCTTTTCACCAAAGCCCCTTTCTTTGAACGACTCTGCATTTCAACCACACATTTCAAATCCGAAAATGATTGGAAACCCAGTTCTTGAATCTTCAGCTCTTGTCATTACGGCGGAGATGGGTTGTTGGTGGTGGCGGCATGACAGAAATTGTTAACTGATGTGAAAACAGGATAAATTTGAAAATTTTGCGTGAAAAATAAATAGTTACGATATAATTTGGCACATTATATATATTTTAAGATATAAAATTTGATTTTCTCCACAAAACAAAAGGTTTCATATTCTGCTAATCAGTACCCAAATCTCTCAGTCACACAGTCATCACAGTTGAATTACAACCGCATATCATGTGAGATTTCTCCATCATACGGATGTACTGATTCAATGACATAACTATGTTTATTAGAAAAGACAAAAATCTGTTTTTTTTTGTGTAATTATTTGTACTAGTAGCCGTTATATAATATACATACATATACATTATTAGATATGTAGTGTGTGTATATATATAGCACATAATATATAATACTCTCACGTGTTTCTATTTCTAAAAGAGTCGAGACACCTTTTTCTTTGAATTTTAGATATGATGGAATAAAGTAAAATAACTTAATACGAATTAATAGTTGATCGGCATAGCTTGACACAATTTTTATTACGGATCATCGGAAAGCAACCTCTGTGTATTTCTAACACATGAGTATGTTTGGGTACATCCGACTACATATATCTCATCATAGGTGGAAGTCTCTAAAGCAATGATTAATGTTTTTATTGTTGTTGTATATAATGTTCTCACATATCACACCTCCTTTTGTAAACATAACTTCGAACTCATCTGTTTTCACACAATCTTATATTTATAATTTGATAGTGATACACATATGTGTACTAGTTAATTAATTTAAGATGATGCAGACTGATGAGCCAAAAGTTTCTCCCGTTAGTCAATAACGGTCAACACTTAGGTAGAGTGTAAGAAATGGCGAAGTATGGCGGGTCGGCCCGGAGGATGACCGGGCAACCCATCTCGGCCATAGGGCCCATCATCATCACGCCCGTTTGACTTTATGGTTATCTCGGCCAAACAATCTCCGTACCCTCAAGGGGTTAAGGAATTTACCTCGGTTTAAAAGGCCTAAATCATCTTTGGTTCCAAGGTCTCATCTCGGCCCGCAGTCCTATCTCGGCCAAAGAGTTGAACTCGGCCAAAGATCTGGTCTATTCATTGGTCTCATACCACCCTTACTGGCATCAGTCACGAGCATCACGAAAGGCCTCTCATTGCTCCTTGGAGTCGGCCACTTTCATCTCGGCATGTTGGTCCCACACCATCAGCCATCTCGGGCGCTCTAAAGCGCTTCTAGAAGACTTCATCTCGGTTCTAGGAGTTTACCCCAGGTAATTCTACCGGGCAAAACTCCCAGCCAGATGTCCCAAACCAGCTTATTCAGCTCAGCACCGATTCACGTGGCGAGCATGCAGGAGCAAGTGTCATCCGACTAACCTCCTTGCCTGTCACAATATCAAAGCTCTGCCCATGCATTGGCCCAAGCCACCATATAAAAAAGGCTGAACAGCAGGAGAGAGAGGACAAGTAACAACAAATCCACAGAAATTACTCATCTTCCCCACAGTGAAAACAAAGGTTTTACGAGAACATCTCAGTTCCTAAAACCTTCATTCATATATAAACCTCTCTACAAAAATGGCCCAGACTGACTTGAGCGTCGGAGGGTATTACCCGGGGCCGTAAATCCCGGGTCCTCTGACCCTTTCTCTTTGTGTAGGTCAGCAGTTCCCTTGCTACAGACAATTGACGGAGTTCTAACGGCACCACATCAAACGATTACTTGGTGATCAATTCAGACATCATCATATTGGCGCTAGAGGAAGGGCCTGAACCTCCGTCACTTAATTTTGATCAACTGTACCGTTTTACTTAAACAAGTCAGCCCAAATGGGTAAAGACGCCCGTGAGGGATTAGGAGAGTCCTCTAATCATCAACGACGAAAAGAGGCCCGCTCAGTTCATCCTGGACAGGATTCCAGGAGGACCGAGCCAGAAAGGAAGAAGGTCCCGGGTATAACCGCGGATGAGAGAAATAAGGCCATGAAGTATGTGGCTGAAAACTTGGATGTATTCGAAGCTGTGGTGGAACGGCTTAAAGGGAAGAGACCCGAGACGGGGGATATGGGGGAAGATTCTACGTCTTTTCATCCGAAGGAGAAGACCCAGTTGCAATCTTCTCACCGTCCCCAGGGGTTTATGGCAGACGCTAGGCGCAGTGGAGACAGAGCCACTACGCTAGAGTCGGTGCCCATGCCTAGGCAGCGCCTGGGTATAAAGCCTAAATCATTTAAAAGTGTTCGACAGGAAGCGGATCCTCGCAGGCCGAGGAGCCGACCTGAAGAACTTAACCCGGAGTACTTGAGGGTAGTCCAGGAAAGTCCATTTTCCTGGGATATCGCAGAGTATTCAGCACCGGATAGTTTTAAGATGCCAAAGATGGACACATATGATGGCACATCTGATCCAACAGATCATCTCTTTCAGTTCCAGACGGCAATGAACTTAAAAAATGCACCGGACCCACTCTGTTGTAAGACTTTCCCCATGTACTTGCGGGGGAAGGCAAGAAGGTGGTTTCAAGAGCTTCCACCCCCAGTCGGTGGATTCCTTCAGACAGCTGGCACAAAAATTTAAGTCTCAATTTGTGTCAAGTGCGCCATTTATAAAGAACTCTTCGCACCTTATGACCCTGAAGCAAGGTGCGGAGGAGTCAATACTGAAGTATATGCGGCGTTTTTCTGACGAATCACTGCAGGTCAGTGATCGAAATGAAGGAGTGAAAGCCGCAGCATTTATTAACGGTCTCAGAGCAGGCCGCCTCTTTTCACAGCTTGCCGAGGAGGGGCCTACTACTTTGAGAGAGTGCCTGGAAAAGGCGCATCAGTTTGCCCGAGGAGAGGAGGCAAATCGATTGAAAAAGGAAGCCGAGCAGAGTACTCGGCGGGAGGCTCGGCCCAGCTCCCGAGCAATTCGACTTGAAGACCAACGCGAACGGCGCAGTGCGTTTGATCGCCTTGGTGCTCGAGGCAAGCGAGGTCGAGAAGGATTACCCCTTCTGGCTTCAAAAGATAGAATTTTGGCCGTCATGGAAAGAGATGGCCTAAGAACGGACCCGAAGCCCTTGGCAGGACCCAGGGACAAGAGGGATCCGAAATTGTATTGCCGATATCACCGAGATGTTGGCCATGACACTGAAGATTGTCGGCAATTAGCTCAAGCAATTCGGAAGTTAATTGAATTGGGACATTTAAAACAATTCTATGATCCGCGTTCTCGGCTTCATAACCGTCTAAACTTCCGAAAGAATGAGCAGAAGGATAAGTGCCGACCTGAGGCACCCCCAACACATCCCAGGTCGGATGATGATGGGGATCGAGATCAGCAAGAGGCTGCAGTTCAGCCACAAATCAATTCCATAATCTACACCATCTCGGGTGGTCCGTCACAGCCAAATCCCGGCGGTCCCAGCTCGTCAGGTACGTCCACTGGGCCTTCCCCGAAAAAACGGAGGTTGACTCGAGAGTTGATATATGGACCAGAGGATTTAGTCCCGCTTGATTCTAATAACACGGGATTAGTCATTGGATTATGCATTCATATGGCGCCGGATAGAATTGTAGAGGTACGTAGGGTATATGTGGATACTGGGAGTGCCGTGAACATAATGTATTATCATGTATACAAGCAATTGGGTCTGGCGGACTCACAAATGACCCCAGTAGCCTCTCCTTTGTATGGATTCACCGGCATGCCTGTTCGGCCAGCTGGCCTGATTACTCTCAGCGTCAGTTTTGGCAAACCCCCAGCTTACCGATGCTTGTGGATGGACTTCGTGGTGGTTAAGGAGAGGTCGGCTTACAATATTCTGTTAGGCCGACCCGCGTTGGTGGCATTGGAAGCTATAATATCACCCTTACATGTTAGCATGAAGTTTCCTACCCCAGGCGGAGTAGTAACTTTGCAGGGAGATATCCCTATTGCTCAGAATTGTTACGCAGTGGCCACCCAAGGGAGTGGGATCGTCCAGCAAGTTGTTCTGGATGATCTCATTCCCCCAACAGACGAATGTTTACAAACCGATGACGCGGTTCAGGAGTTCATCTTAGATTCAGGTCGGCCAGAGAATACAATCAAAATTGGGACTTGGATGCCATCAGAGACTTTGGCTCAGCTTGAGAATCTGTTAAGGGAATTCGCAGAAATTTTTGCTTGGACAGCAGAAGATATGCCTGGAATCCCGACTACTTTAGCAGAACATCACCTTAATGTGGATCCTCAGGTCAGGCCCATTAAGCAGAAAAAAAGAAACTTTGCACCAGAGAGGAACAAAGTGATTGCAGGGGAGGTTGAGAAACTCTTGGTGGCAAAGTTCATCGAAGAAGTCTTGTATCCAATCTGGTTGGCTAACCCGGTTGTGGTCCCTAAGCCGGACAAAAGCTGGAGAATGTGCGTTGATTATACAGACTTGAACAAAGCCTGCCCAAAAGATTGCTACCCCCTACCGAAGATTGATAGATTGGTAGATTCTACTTTGGGGTATGAGGTCTTTGATTTCTTGGATGCTTTTAAGGGTTACCATCAAATCATGATGGCAAAAGAGGACCGAGAAAAAGACCTCCTTTATAACTGAGGTCGGCACTTACTGCTACATCAGTATGCCTTTTGGTTTAAAGAATGCTGGGGCAACTTATCAACGTCTGGTTAACTTGTTGTTCAAACATCAAATAGGCCGAATTATGGAGGTCTACATCGACGATATGCTGATTAAAAGCAAGGTCCTTGATCAGTATATCTCGAATTTGCGCGAAGTATTTGTCATCCTAAGAGAGTCTTGCATGAGGCTGAACCCAAAGAAGTGTACCTTTGGGGTGCGAACAGGAAAGTTTTTGGGGTATATGGTCTCCAAAGAAGGAGTGCAGGCCAACCCAGCTAAGATTGAAGCTTTGGAAAATATGCATCCACCTCGGAACATTAAAGAGGTTCAGAGGTTGACGGGGCGAATTGCGGCCTTGAGCAGATTTCTCTCCAAGTCAGCTGAGAGATCATTGCCTTTCTTCCAAATTTTGAAGAAAAGAACAGCTTTTCTCTGGGATGAACAGTGCCAAGAGGCATTTAATGGCTTAAAGGCACATTTGGCTGAGGTGCCCATGTTGACCTCTCCTGTTCCAGGGGAGACATTGTACATCTATTTGTCCACCTGTCATGAAGCGGTGAGTGCAGTTCTGCTCAGAGAGCAGGAATGCAGTTCAGAAGCCTATCTATTTTGCAAGTAAAGTCTTGCATGGGGCCGAGGTGCGATACCAAATACTGAGAAAGTCATCCCTGGCATTGGTGGTGGCGGCTAGGAAGTTCCGTCCCTACCTTCAAGCTCATCCTATAATCGTGGTGACGGATCAGCCCCTAAGGCAGATTCTATCTCGGCCGGACACATCAGGTCGAGCTGCCAAGTGGGCAATGGAGCTTGCCGAGTATGACATCAGTTACAAATCACGTACTTCTATTAAAGCACTGGCCTTGGCTGATTTTTTGGCTGAGGGCATTTCAGTTGAGGAAGATCCTCCCTCAGCACAGAGTTGGACTTTGTATGTAGACGGATCTTCCTCAAGGGAAGGAAGTGGTGCTGGTCTCTTAATAGTGAATCCTCACGGGGAAGAGACCGAATATGCCTACGTTTGATTTCGAGGCCTACTAACAATGAGGCTGAGTATGAAGCACTGATTGCTGGGTTGAGCTTAGCTCGGAAACTGGGGGCACAGCAGATAACCGCTCGAAGTGATTCGCAGCTCATAGTCTCACAGATTAACGGAGACTATGAGGCAAAGGAAGACAATATGAAGCGGTATCTGGCCAAAGTTCAGCATCTAAGAGGAATGTTCGAGCATTTTAGTGTTGAGCATATTCCTAGGTCGGCAAACAGCGTGCTGATGCACTATCTCGACTAGCTTCATCCACCCCGGCCACCATTGGAAAAAGGATTGTTGTAGAATTGGTGAGACATCACGCTTTGATGGAAATGAAGTCTTACAACAAGACTATCATAACACCTGGATGGATGAGATAATCACTTACCTACAACATCAGATTCAACCTGAGGATAAGTCGCGAGCTCTGGCGACTTCGACTGAAGGCATCCAGGTATGCACTCTTAATGACCACTTGTATAGGAAATCATTTTCCCAACCATGGTTGCGCTGCGTACCTGAGGACGAAGGAGATTACATTCTCCGAGAAATGCACTTGGGGCATATGTGCGGAGTCATTCTGGGAGAGCACGCTCATTGGCCCGTAAGTGCTACTTGGCAGGTATTACTGGCCCACAATTCCGCAAAGATGCGGAAGAGCTGGTCAAAAAGTGCTCATCATGTCAGGCTCATGCTCCATCTTTTAGTTTGCCGAGCCATGAAATGACCAGTATTTCCAGTCCGTGGCCGTTTGTGCAATGGGGTATGGATTTTGGTGGGACCATCTAACCACGAGCTCCTGGTTCGGTCAGATTCCTGTTGGTAAGCAGATTGACTATTTTACTAAATGGATAGAGGCTGAACCTTTGGCACCATAACTGGGGCTCAAGTCAAAAGGTTCTTATGGAAAAACATCATCTCTGCCGGTTTGGCTTACCTCAGGTCCTGATCTTCAGACAACGGACGCCATTTGCTGAAGATCCGGTAAAGAGTTGGTGTCTTGACCTGCATATTAAGGCAACGCTTTACCTCAGTGGCACATCCACAGTCAAATGGCCAAGTGAACTTGCGAACAGAATTATCAAGGATGGACTTAAGAAAGCGACTAGACAAAGTGGGCACAAGTTGGGTGTAAGAACTACCCAGCGTCCTATGGGCATACCGGACAAACTCCCTCAACTTCAACGAAAGAAACACCTTTTTCACTAGTGTACGGCACAGAAGCTGTCATTCCCGCAGAGATAGGCTCCACCTCAACACGAGTCGATTGCCACTCGCTGGAATACCAGTTCAAGAATTGCGGATAAATCTCGATGAACTAGAGCAAAAGAGGGGACCGAGCTCACATTCGCGATGGCCCAGTACAAGAATCTGATCTCTCAGCATTACACAACTCCCGAGTACGACCGAGATCTTTTCGAGTGGGAGACTTAGTGATGCGAGACAATGAAGTCAGTTCATGCTGAGTCATTAGGAACCTTTAATTCCAAATGGGAAGGCCCTTATCGCATTGTAGAAGTATTCCAACAGGAGCTTACAAGTTACCAACTTTGGAAGGGAGAACTCTTCCACGGACCTGGCATGTTTCCCATCTCAGACTTCTGCATCAATGATGTAAACTTGCAGCTGTTTTGTATATAAGCACAAGGTCTTTGTGATGCCACTTTCAAAAGTCAGTCAGAACCCGAGCTTGAGTAGAGCGAAAAATCCTCTAAGACCTCGGCAGGTCGAGGCAAAAGACCTCGCAGGTTCGAGGCAAATGCCCGTTAAAGGGTACATTAAGACCTCGGCAGGTCCGAAGGGCAAAAGACCCTCGCAGGTTCGAGGCAAGTGCCCGCTAAAGGGTAATTAAGACCTCGGCAAGTCCGAGGCAAAAGACCTCGCAGGTTCGAGGCAAACGCCCGCTAAAGGGTACATTAAGACCTCGGCAGTCCGAGGCAAAAGACCTCGCAGGTTCGAGGCAAACGCCCGCTAAAGGGTACATCAAGACCTCGGCAAGTCCGAGGCAAAAGACCTCGCAGGTTCGAGGCAAATGCCCGCTAAAGGGTACATTAAGACCTCGGCAAGTCCGAGGCAAAGACCTTGTAAGTTTGAGGCAAATGTCCGATAAAAAGAGTACTAAAACCTCGGCAAATCCGAGACGAAAGGCCATTAAACGGCAGATCAAGACCTCGGCAAGACTGAGGCAGAAACTTGTTAAAAACGAGTATAAGACTTTGGGGTGCCCAAGACAAAGGTTAAAGAAATAACTCATCAAGAGTTAGCAAGTCTGAGGAAAGAGTTTGTTGAAGAAGAGACATGCAAGCAAACTTTAAGTTGTCTCTTACAAAAGCTAAAGTGAAGTTAAGCAAGGCAGAGCCTGATCTTAACGAAGCACAGTTTATGTCAAACCAGTCAAGAGAGTTTGGCTCAGCTCAGACAATAGGTTCATTTTAACTTGAAGGCTCAGTTATTTCATAATAAAGTTTACCAAATTTGTCAAGACTAACCTAAAGAGTTAGCACGATGGCGTCGAAGAATAAATTTGGTAAAGAAATTAAAGATAAAGAAGATAACTGATGCCCGAAAGTTGAAGATTTTTTCATTAATATGAGCGCTGGAATATACATTCATGCCTGGCCTAAAAAGGTTAAAACAAAGAAGAATCCTAAAGCCTATTCGTCCTTATCTGCATCTCTCAAGTCAGCTCACTCAACAAACTTCTGGACAACTCTTCAAAGTCTTGAGCTGCTTGAGGATTGTAGAGTTCGGCTATACGGCGGTCCTCTCTGTTCAAATCTGGGTGAACTTGGGCAAGCTTCAATGGCATCCCTTTGGCCGACCTCCATGGCCGAGGCCTTGAATCAGAAGCAAGTTTTCTTCAAAAAAGCTGGATTTTCTGAAGTCTTGAATTGCTTTGATCTCAGCATCGATCAAGTTTTGGCGCAGCAGGTTGTTCATCTTTTGCTCAGACTCAAGCTCTGTGCCATCTCAGCCATATTCTTCTTCAAAAATTCAACTTCCGTAACAGACTGAGTGGAGGTCAGCTCCAGGTCAGCCACCTTATTCTCCAACTCATCAACCTTAGAGTTGGAGGTGGCCAACCTCGTCTCAGCATCCTCAGCCTTCTGTTGAGTTTGGTTTCCCGCTTCTAGGTCAGTGACCTTTTGGGTTAGCTCGGCCCTCCTCTTTCAGATTCTTCAGTTGTTCCGAGTGGTCTCAAGCTCCCCAAGAAAATTCCTACAGCGGGTCACCACTTCCATCCCCTGGCCTCGGATCTATACGAAAAGATAACGGTAAAAGGAAGTCCACTAACAAAATAAGTAGAGTACTCAACAGAAAATTTACTTACCAGAGCAAGGTTGGACATATAAGCATTGGTCAGGGCCGCGGAAGTCCGTTGCCCTGAACCTCTGAAGATCCCGAGGTAGAATTGCTGCCCTATTAAGCCTTTCGGCCACGGCAGGGTTCTCAGCAGAATCTACCTCAGAAAACCCAATCAAGATTGGGTCTTGAATATTACCCGGCTGAGGCAAGATTTCCTCAACCGGGTCAGCAACGATCATCTCCGGGGGCTGAGATGGTCCCGGATCACGACTACTGGAGCCTTCACCCCGCTGTCTCTTCCGGGGGCGGAGGCTGGAGCCTTCACCAGCATCTTCTGACATTTCAGAATTAACTGGAGCCAAGGGCTGAGCCCACAGCCACCGGCTCATCGTCAGCAATTGTAATTGGCAGAGCTGCAACGAAAGAGGAAAACAAGTTAAAACCCAAACAAGTGTTAAAACACTTAAGAAAATTCCTACATTCAGGAAGAGGTTTTACCTGGCTCAGGCTCCGCCATTTCAGGCTCAGCAACAGCAACCCTAGGGGTTGGGGGGCACCGCCGAAGTAGAGCCCCTCCAGAACTCAAAGCTGCTAACCTCCTTTCCCTTCGAAGCCTTTTCCTGGCCTGATTCTCGGACATTATCTCAGCACGGCTCAGGGATCCAGACATGGCACCTGCATTCAGAGTTAAAACAGTTAGATGTTAACAACAAATCAAGAACATTGAAAATTCAAAGTCTATAGGCCACCTCGAAGGATGGTTAGCTGATCTGGAGAAAGGGCTCGATAGCCCTCACCAATTGCGAGTGGTTTACGTCAGCAGCCATCCAGACATCGTAGTCAACTTTGTGCCAATCGATGACAATTGGAGCTGACCGAATTCTGTCTGCTTCATCGCAGTACTCCTGGCTCGGCAATGTGTTATGGACCCTGCCTCGTTTCCAGGTAGTCTCACTCGGCAGATCAGATCTTAGAATATAAAAGAATTTTTCCTTCCATCTTTTATTAGAGGAAGGAATGTTGATGGCAAAAGGAAAATCAGTACTAGACCTACGCTTGCTGAAATAATACCAACTATGTGAAGTCCGGCATGCAAAAAGGGCTCGAAAAATAGTGGTATTGAAAGGAAATTCAATAAGACGGAGGAGAAGAATATAACAAAGAATGAGTTTGAGGCCATTCGGCTGAATTTGAGGAAGTCTGAGCCCGTAAGCTCGCATAATACGAATAACGGGCTCAGGAACAGGAAGACTAAAGCCGGACTTGAAATAGTCCTCATAGATTGCCTCGTAACCCCTAGGGGGATCACAAGCGGTTGATCCGGCAAGGGAAGAAGGGGTTGAAAACGATTTCTATCTACTTTGTAATATTTACAAATCCTACTCAGGTCGGCCTCGGTCAGACTAGAGGTAGTCTCCTGACCATAGGAGTTGGCCGACCTCTTACGGGAAAATGAGAAGGTCCCCCTCGAGGGCCTGAGGATCTGCAGGCGCCGGAGCAGGAGCCATCCTCACTGGCTCCGGCGAAGAACTAATTACGGTCAGGGCTCTGCTGGATTGGGCAGAATCCCCAATGGATTGGACCAGGGTACCGATAGGCAGATCATCGCGGAGGAAGACCTGCCGGACGGTAACGGAGAAGCAATAGCTTCTCCGCTCCCGGCGGCGTAAGAGCCACCCTCAGAAAGGTTTTGAGAATCATGGGAGGAGGAAGACATTATGAAGATAAAGGGAGAACTTACAGAAAATTTGAAGGAAAAGATACCGGAGGAGAAACGGAAGGTGATGAGGATGGAACTCGCCGGAATCAGAAAAGCTTGCCGGAGAAGAAAGCAGAGGGCCGGAGTGAAGAGTGAGAGCAAATAAAGATGGAAATAACTGCAGAAGACCTATTTATAGGGCATCATCTCGGCAACCCAAGCGTCGCCTGAAGTAAATGGCTGTCGGCCCACGAAACGACGGAGTGTAAAAAGCTGCTCAATTGACACTTCGTGTTCTGCGCAAACAGTAAATGCGCAGGCCGAACCAATCAGAACCAGACACGTGCCAGAATAGACGGCGTGACAAGGAATCTAGTCAGAACTGGTTGATCGTCTCGGCCAAAGGATACCATTAATGCATCGTACATTGTGCTCCTAATAAATACGTCAAGCGGCCTAATTAAGTCTTGACACGTCATCGAGGAAAAGACAACCCGAGAAAGATCTGAGCAGATTAGCCTGCCCTTTTAGCTCATCTCGGCCAGACTAATCTGGGGGGCAATTGATGAGCCAAAAAGTTTCTCCCGTTAGTCAATAACGGTCAACACTTAGGTAGAGTGTAAGAAATGGCGAAGTATGGCGGGTCGGCCCGGAGGATGACCAGGCAACCATCTCGGCCATAGGGCCCCATCATCATCACGCCCGTTTGACTTTATGGTTATCTCGGCCAAACAATCTCGTACCCTCAAGGGGTTAAGGAATTACCTCGGTTAAAAGGCCTAAATCATCTTTGGTTCCAAGGTCTCATCTCGGCCCGCAGTCCTATCTCGGCCAAAGAGTTGAACTCGGCCAAAGATCTGGTCTATTCATTGGTCTCATACCACCCTTACTGGCATCAGTCACGAGCATCACGAAAGGCCTCTCATTGCTCCTTGGAGTCGGCCACTTTCATCTCGGCATGTTGGTCCCACACCATCAGCCATCTCGGGCACTCTAAAGCGCTTCTAGAAGACTTCATCTCGGTTCTAGGAGTTTACCCCAGGTAATTCTACCGGGCAAAACTCCCAGCCAGATGTCCCAAACCAGCTTATTCAGCTCAGCACCGATTCACGTGGCGAGCATGCAGGAGCAAGTGTCATCCGACTAACCTCCTTGCCTGTCACAATATCAAAGCTCTGCCCATGCATTGGCCCAAGCCACCATATAAAAAAGGCTGAACAGCAGGAGAGAGAGGACAAGTAACAACAAATCCACAGAAATTACTCATCTTCCCCACAGTGAAAACACAGGTTTTACGAGAACATCTCAGTTCCTAAAAACCTTCATTCATATATAAACCTCTCTACAAAAATGGCCCAGACTGACTTGAGCGTCGGAGGGTATTACCCGGGGCCGTAAATCCCGGGTCCTCTGACCCTTTCTCTTTGTGTAGGTCAGCAGTTCCCTTGCTACAGACAATTGACGGAGTTCTAACGGCACCACATCAAACGATTACTTGGTGATCAATTCAGACATCATCACAGACGGAAGAATAAAGTTTTTAGTATGAAATTAGATATGTAACAGATTTTACTAATGTTGTTTTGCATCAGATTTTATTGATGTTTAACTTTCATATTCTTTTCTCTCTATTTCCTAAAAGATGATCCTATTTTCAGTCACAATATCTCAGTATATGCTAGTAAACTACTACAATATATTATGTGTTAAAATGATGCAGAGACGTGCAAAATGGACACTGTTTTTTCTAAATACACTATGTTAAATTAGACGAAGAAAAATATAAAAGTAAATGCTCTATGATAAACATCTACTCTTAATATTAAATTTTTCCTTCAAAAGTAACTATAGTTTATGAAACTTATGCAATACTTTTTAGTATATTTAGAATCACAACTTGATTAGGATAAAATACAGGTTATTATTTTTAATTATTCCACTATAGAGTTATAGAATAAATTGTTTCTATTTTTAATAGAGTCAATGAAACACTCTTTCTTAACTTTGAAATATGATGGAATAAAGTAAAATGACTCACTAAATTGGCATCACTTCTTACATTGTGAAGTAGTAGTTGATCGACACAGTTTGACGCAATTTTCATTATGAGTCATGATGAAACAACCTTTGTGTGTTTCTAACACATGAATATGATTGTGTACATCCGATTTCTAAGACAATGGAGTAACGTTGTTGTTTTTGTAGAGTTATAGAATGAAAGGATGTTTGACTTTCTTATAAACGGGCAAACCACCTAATCATTTTTACCCTTGTAGATGCATTCGGTAACTAGAAAAGCGAAAGCTGGTTATAAGCGAAAAACCAGTAAACTTGGTATCTCTTTAACTTTTTTTTTTTTCCATGAACACATAAAACATACACAAGTTTTACAAAATATATTTACTTTAATATTTATTTTTGCATGACATTGATTTGTGCTTATGCCCATTTTGTATATTTTTAACTATGTAAGTATTTATTGTACCAAACGTTTTAGTGTTTATAATCCATTTTGGCCAAGAGGGCGAGATTTGAGGCAACTGGTAAGGTTGCTGCTTTGTTATTTTGAGGTCATGGTTTGAGAAGAGGAAACAACTTCTTTACAAAAATATAGGATAAAGTTGCGTACATCAGATTACGAAACACATCCAGCCTTTCTTTGAACCCTGCACAAACGCAAAAGGCTAGTGCATTGGAAACGTCCTTTTAATCCATTTTGGCCAAACACAAAATTTTGATCAAAAAATATAAATTACTTATAAACTAAAACTTTGCTTGTAAACATTTAAAGCTTGTAAACAGTTTTTTTAGTCAATCTCAAACGGGTTCATAACAGAAGAGGCTTCAAGTGAGTCAAAATATGAGGCCTCTAATCACGCGACGACACATGTACAAACTGGCATGCGGTTTACTTTTTTTTTTTAAAAAACTTATTTATACATGTGATATTGCGTGATTAGAGACTTTATATTTTAGCCCACGTGAAACGTCATCTAATCTGAACTCATCCCAAACCTTCATTCAAATCTCTCATGCCTAGTTTGTCGAAAAGGAAATCCAAGGGAGATAGCAATTTTATAGAAAAAGTCACCGCTAGCGTTACGTAACTAAAACGCCCCTTGTTAATTCAACCGCAGCGGTAAATGTCCACAGTAGTTTTTTTAATCTAACTACAGTTAACTAGACCTAACCACGGTTAAAACCCCACTCCTTCTGCAGTTTTATATACCGAGGAGTAACTGACTAACTTCTAGGCCCCCAAGTCTTCTTCACCGAGAAAAAAGAACATGATGATCGGAGAACGAACCCACGGCAATCCAACGGTTCATGTTCCACCATGGTGTACATTACCAGACGATCCAACGGCTGACGATGCTTTCATCATCAGCCCCACCGGAAACGACCCCTCCAGTCCCTGTTTCAACATCTCCTCCGACGACTACAATTCCCTTCTCCAGAACGAGGCTCTGAGAGCTCTCCATCGCTATCTCCCGTCCAATAACTTGCCGGACGTCGGAGAGGATGAAGAGTTCGGCGATGAGGACGGAGATCTTCCCGTCGATTTGTATTCCTGTGATCATTTCCGGATGTTTGAGTTCAAAGTGAGGAAGTGCATGAGGAGCAGGTCACATGATTGGACCGATTGCCCTTTCGCTCATCCGGGAGAGAAGGCCCGCCGGAGGGATCCCCGTAAGTATCACTATTCCGGCAGTGCATGCCCGGAGTTTCGAAAGGGAAGCTGTAGAAAAGGGGATTCCTGTGAGTTTGCACACGGGGTGTTTGAGTGTTGGCTTCACCCAGCAAGATATCGTACTCAGCCATGTAAAGATGGGCTTAATTGCATGCGAAGAGTCTGTTTCTTCGCCCACTCGACGGATCAACTGAGGATTCTTAGCCCTCGTTCCGATTCGTATGATGGGTCTCCTAAACGGTTACTTTTTGAGGGGCCTTTTGGTAAATCCCTTCACTTCATGTCTTCGCCGGAGTCGGGATCGCCGCCAACAGAGTCGCCGCCTATGTCTCCGATTACTAACTCCCACTCGGTTCCTGAGATTGTGGCGTCTTTGCGCCAATTGCAGCTGAATAAGGTGAAAACTACTATCCCATCTGCATGGGGATTTCAGTTGGGTGGATCCGGAGCCGGGTCATCCAGACTGAACATGACCCAACCCGGATTCATTAGCCTGCCTGCCACTCCGACCCTGGCGGTTACTCACCCGGGTTTGGGTTATTTTGATGCGTGGGAGAAAAATGGATGCCAGGAGGAGCCAGTTATGGAAAGGGTGGAGTCTGGTAGGGATCTGAGGGCAAAAATATTTGAAAAATTAAGCAAAGAGAATCCCCTGAATATGGTTGACCCGAACTCGGGTGATGCTTCGGGTCCAGATGTCGGGTGGGTCTCGGAGCTGGTGAAGTGAGGATCCATTATCCTAGTGAAGTGGGGGTTTTGCTGATCGCTCTTTAATATTTATTTATCAAGTAATTTGTGGGTTTTTTTTTTGTACCCTTTCCTTCTTTCTCCCTATCTTATGAATATTGAAGGATAGAGATTTGGGTCGGTTTGTTGGGGGGGGGGGGGCGGGGGGGCGGGGAGTAAAGGTTGTTCAATTGCCTTAGAAAGATTTACTAAGTGGAAATGTTGTGTACATATTAAAGAAAAGTGTATATTTATTATTAGTAAATTGTAAAGAAATGCAGGGATGAAGACTGAAGACACATTTTTGGAAGGGGGCTGAGTTGGGAATTATGGATGTTCCACTCCATGTATTACTTGATGTGTAGTTATTACAATGAAGATCGGTCTTGACAACTATAGTTGTTTCTTGTTATAGATATGTATATTGTATATATCATCTGATGATCAACGTGGTGTTTATGTTTAACGTACGTTATTGTATGTTTTATAAGCAACTTGCTTTATTAATGTAATATTGTTCGATCAGAACCTTTATGTATTGATGTTGCCATTTTTCAAGCTCTTTTCTACTACCAAGGTTTTTGGCATTTTAACCAGTGTAAATCATCTTAGGTGATGTATTCCATATATGATCCATTAGGTGTGGACAATGCCATAAGCTAACCAAAAACATTGTTGAAGCAAAGTATGTGTATGTGTAAAAGTCAATACTTTCTTTTGGATATTAGAGTTTCGGTTACTAGATTAGATGTTCAATTGTGGAGGACAGATGTTCAAGCAACGGGTAAGATTGCTATTTTGTGATTTTGATCTCAGATTCGAGTAATGGAAGTTCTGCACAAAGTGTATGATAAGGCTGCGGAAACAGCTGTTTGTGTAAGGTAAGACTGCAGAAATAGTTTCTTAGAAATAGTTTCTTGTACAAAGTGTAATGTAGGACTATAGAAACAGCTTTTAATATAAAGGATAGGGTAAGACTGCAGATACAATTTCTATCTCAAGCATCTTTTTCGGAGGGATGAGATCTCATGCCTCTCATTCCTTTCACCACGGTGTGACACTTGCCAGCAGGGATGGGTAGTGAAACTAAATGTTGGTGACTTTCATCTAGTCTCACCATTCATTCCTACTGGCACGTGTCGTGCGGTGATGCTTGGCGTGAAGGGTTTGCGTTGAGGGGTGCTAACCCTTTCTAGATGGCATATTAACGGTAGTGAACGTCTGTTCTTGGTCGACATCTAATCGAATGGTTTAGGTGCTGACAATACGGCAACGACAATCTAGGACTGTTTTGGACCTTACAATATACATAGAAGTTCTCGTTTTGTTTCTTTTTTTGGATATCAAAGTTGTCACTATTACCTAGATGATCAATTGTGACGGGATAGTATCCTCTCATCGCAAGGGAGTGCGGTGACGCGTGACCGCGCGACACGTGGCAGCAAGAGGGGCTGGTGAGCCTAGATGCGGGTCACTTTCATCTAGCCTCACCACCTTCTTTTGATGCAGCGTGTCACGCGGTGACAAAGGAGGTGAGGAAAGTGAGGGTGAGAAGATCGAAACCCAATTGTGACATGGTAACTACTCCACATCTATGTGAACAGTGCGCATATGTCGGTGTCTATTTTAGGTAAACCTTTTTACCTTTTTGTTGTTTCAAAAATATTCAGCAGTATAAATTGTTAAATAGGTTATATACTATTTTAACAAATTTGGTTTTAATTGGTGTAGAAACTATTTTGATAAATCGTTATTTAAATAAGTTAAATTTTAAATTTCAATCAATATTTGACTAAATGTAACAATATTTTTGAGATAAAAGAACGTGGTATAATTTTTATTCGTTTTCTACTGTAAGTGTATTGGACGTGTAATGTGGTTCTCTACGAGTTTCATAATTGTTTTGAGATTAAGTTTTTGAATTAAATATAAATAATCTAATTATGATTTCCGACAATTTGAAGTAAACCTCGGTTATTAGATCATCATTCGATTATTCATTTTGTAGCGCCCGACCCGGACAGCGGAATCCGAACCGCTACACCCATCGTAGCTTACTGAGAAGACTACAAGACGTCTCATCTCTCGAATACACATCGTCAATGACGTAAGAAAAACAAGCGCAGAAACATATATCTCGTAAATCTAAATCATCAATACGGTACACCAAACGATAAAGTGGCTATCAGTAATAGTATATAGTCGCAGCCATCTCAAATGAACTAAGAAACAGAAATAACAGAATCCATCTAAACAATTCCCTCAACAAGGTCTAGGCATCCCATTCTGCACACTCGCCGTCGTCCTCAATGAAGATCATGTCATACTCAGGTTCTCCTGTATCACAAAGGCAGTACCCTTAGCGAAAAACGCTAGCAAGTAACCCGCTTATAAGACATACGGGATCAACACATGGCAAGACATGAGTAATATATATATATAATTCAAAGGAATTGTGGGGCACATGTCTTGT